>CABHPP010131863.1:9764-19869 GCA_902168425.1 Peromyscus attwateri | reverse complement strand
CTACAGAGGCCTTGTGACTATGTGAATGTATGCATGCATACATGTGTGCAGGTGTCTACAGAGGCCATGTGACTATGTGAATGTGTGCATGCATACATGTGTGCAGGTGTCTACAGAGGCCATATGACTATGTGAATGCATGCATACATGTGTGCAGGTACCTACAGAGGCCAGAGGAGGGCTTTGGATTTTCTGTATCTTGAGTCACAGATGGCCATGAGTTGCCCAGTGTGGGTTCTAGGACCTGAACTCTGGTCCTCATGGTTGAAGAGCAACTTCTCTTAATCACTGAGCCATATCTCCAGGCCTTGTCTTCTTCTTAATTTTTAAATATATTTTCTATATTCCTTTAAAGTTTTATATATGCAATGTCCTCTATTTATATAATATAAATACATCATGTAGATCTGAAGAAATTTGATTTTGCATATATTAACTCATGACAGCCCACATGCAACTAAAACAGACTATTAACTAGTTAATTGATTTATTGTGACAGCATCTCACTGTGCAGCTCAGACTGTCCCCACACACATTTGTAATCTTCCTGCCTAAGCTTCCCATGGGCTGGGATTACAGCTGTGCACACCACACCTGGCTTGAGCTCTACTTTTCTTTGGCATACTATAGCTTTGCTCTCCAAAGCAACTTAAGGGGAAAGGCCGAAAGGGATCATATTAAAGCAAAGAGGTGGCCCCGCGGGCTTGTACCACTGGCCAGTTCATAGCTGTCATCTCCTAGGGCGTCCTTTCAGCTCCAGTCCCCTGCTCCCTGGTGAGGTGGCTTGCATGGTGGAGATAAGCAGAGAATGGATTAAACCAAAAGCCCCCACCGCTGTTTCCTCTTTCCTTTCTTCCTGGGAATCATTCCTTCAGGATTTGGAGATTTGGGTTCAAAAATAGACTCGAATTCGCCGGCCATCAAATATATACAGTCTTAACTCTCTCCAACAGCTGCCAGAGTGAGACAGAACCAACTGTGGTGTTGAGAGATCTCCCTGTCATCCCCTTGATCCGACCTGATGGTGACTATTGCTTCAACTTGTATTGACCCTCAACCGCAGGGTGATCCCAGGCCACGGTAACACACAAGCCCATCTTTCTGCATGCCCCCTTCCCCCATTTCCATATTTTAACCTTTTCCATGAAGGAAAAACAATTGATGTCTTAGGTGAATTATTCATGTCACTTTCTGTTCTGCCAATTCCAGCTCAGCACACATTTGAAATCATTAATATGTCATGACTTTGGTTCATCTGGCTTTCAAAATAATGCAGCAGCACCACAAAAAGGAAGGCATTATGACTCATTAACATGGAGATTATTTTTAGAACTTTAGTTCATTCTTCTCAGCATTATTAACACAATTTTAGAAGTACTGAATGGTGAAGTAGATACTAAAGACGCTACACCTTTGGGAGGCTGTTGTGAATAGTGTTATCAGACTCAGGGTAGCAACTGGAAATGAAGGTGTGTGGTTTGACAGCTCAAGAGGAAAGGCCATGATGGTAAGTAGCTCAGCCTTCATTTTTGTAAGTATAAATAATAGAACAGTAAAGGCACATCATTTAGATATACTGAGCACCTAGTCTCATCTTGGTGACACTCTAAATGACTTTAAGCCGGCTGGAACTGGCACAAGCAGGTTGGCAGGCAGGTCTGGTCTGTCCTCACACAGCTATCTCAATAACTGGATCACCACAGATCTGGGATCTTTACACCAAGCCCAAGAACATGCCAATGCAGACCAGCAGTGAAGACGGCTTTTTGGTAATGGATTGATAATACTGTGCCGAGGTTGGGGACCTCAGACAGAAAAGTGCTTGCTATTCAAGCTTAAGGCCTGACTTTGATCTCCTACATACACATAAAAAGCTAGGGACTGTTCTGTATGTCTGAAACCCCAGCACTAGGGCACAGAGATGGCAGATCCTGGAGCTCATTTATTAGTCAGTGTAGTCAGTCAGTGAGATCCAGGTTCAGTGAAGGATCTTGTCTAAAGAATAATGTGGAGAGTGATGGAGGAAAACACCCAATATCAACCTCTGGCTCCCACATCATACAAACAGGTGCACACACAATTGCACATGCTCACCAGCACATTATATATATATATATATATATATATATATATATATATATATATATATATACTACATGCATACACACACAGAATAAATAAAAAGGAAAACAAAAATTAATATGTCCAAAGTCTGATCAAACAAAATTCACATTCCAAATCCAGTTAAAACTTACTTAGTACATAGTATATCCAGGTCTCACACATCTTGCACAAATACAATCTAACATCTTCTATACTACAGGACCACATTTGCTATAGTTAGAGAGGTATACACCTAAGGATGTGAACTGTTGGGCCATTGGGTAATATGGGCAGAAGAAAAGTCAATGGTATTTGTTGTTGGATTAGATACGGGGTGCATGAGTTGAGAGAAAGTCCAATGACTCGGGGTCATGAAGGTGAGAAGGGACCAGTCAGTGAGAAGAACAGGCTTTATGATATGCCAGGTGGACACCCAAGCAGAAGCTGGGTAAATGGATCTGGAACTGGACAGGAAGTTGGACTCAGGGCCTCTGTTTGGAGGTGGGTGGAGTTAACGCTGAGAGACTGGACTAGGTCTCTCGAGGAAGGAGTCAGGTGAGAATAGCTAGGAGCAGAGCTGGTGATAGCTCAGCTTAGAAGAGGTGAGGAGATGAGGAGGAGGAGGAGGAGGAGGAGCAGAGAATTGTGGGAGCAGTGGCATTGTGGGAGCATGGGGCAGAGCATCAATCCTCCTCTCTGCTGTCACAGACTTAAACATGTGCGAGAATCTCTCTCTCTCTCTCTCTCTCTCTCTCTCTCTCTCTCTCTCTCTCTCTCTCTCTCTCTTTCTCTCTCTCCATCCCACCCACCCAGGTGTATAATATGAGATTTGCAGTTTAAGACTCTCCAACTCACCCCCAAAGACTATCCAACCAGTATTTGTGTGTATGTGTGTGTGTGTGTGTGTGTGTGTGTGTGTGTGTGTGTGTGTGAGTCACTGTCCACATTTTTCATAGACTCAAAGATCTCATAGGCCCATTGCCCTTCAGTGTTAGAGTTGGAAATGACTCCACAGTATGGGCTCCTGTCTATCATGGTTACAGAACGGACTGCGTGATCAAGCTGAATTCCCCCACTTGTTCTGTATCTTGGGGAACTAGATCTGCAGCTCCATTTCTGACGTCAGGGCTCCTGCTCACCTCCTCCTCACATTGGCAGGCAATTCACAGCCCTTTCTAGTGGGAGGAAGTGAGCCAGGCTCTGCTGTTGGGACATTCGCCAGACTTCATGGCATTAGCCCATAAGCCTCTGCCTCTGCCAGAACAGTGCTGGACCCAAAACAACCTTTGGTGTGACCTCAGAAGCTTCATAGCTGTAAGTCAAGGCAAAGGGCTTCATGCAGACAATGGCATCCTTGGTTCCAAGCATCCTGTGTTCCAGCTCCTGTCTCCTGGAGAACAAATCTATCACCATAGCAACCACATTCATGTAATGCACAACTGAGTGCCCCTCAGATCTTCCAGTTGCTTCTTCCCCATGGATGGCACTTATTAATTCAGCATCAGATCTAACAATTAGCTTGTCTTCAGGAAGCTAATATCGCTCTTGATTCCCACGGCTGCACCTATGCCTAGGAGCTTCTGGGTGCTTATCACTGCTTCCTGGAGAGTTAAATGATATTCTGGCAGCAGGGAACTTGTGCCAATAAAATCAAAATTTAAACCGGTTGCCTTTTATTATCACTTAAATTATTCTCTCCACTTGACATGGATTTATTGGTCAGTTTAGACTGTGTGACAGATTTGGTTGTAGTCACATGGAGCGTGACTAACAGCCTTAACTACAAGCCTGTAAACGGAGCATGATGTGCCCGACATTATCACCACCTAATAATATCTGTAGGCTAATTATACAAAGGCTAGAGGAAATGGGCACACCATGGCTGTGGCATGAGCTTACAGATGTGCTCTGGTGGTTGACTGGGGCTTCCAGGTGAAGCTGGGGCAGTTGAGGGTCTGTGTCTCCGATGTCTATTTCCTAGTGATTCAATGTTGCCTTAAAGCTTTTTAGATCCAAAGTGATTGACATAATGTTTTTGGCCCTTCATGTGTACAGACTTTTAACAAAAGTGTGATATGCAGGGCAAACCCATTACATTTCTACTCATTTCTTTGCTGTGTGTTTTAAGAGGGTGTGTCCTCAAGAGATGACTCCTACCCAGTTACTATGAATGTGACAGGCCAGTGACACAATTAGTGTCCTTAAGGGCCCCAAGATGTCACTCAAAAAAAAAAAAAAAAAAAAAAGAGGCTGTCTTGTGGACATGGAAGAGGTGGTAAGGGAGGGAAGTAGCCCTGAGGACCAGGCTTGGGGTCCCATCTCACTGTGCGGCTATGGAGTTGGGCTATTTATACATCCTCTGAGCTTGTTTCTTTATCTGTAAACTGCACACATGACTTTTATCCACGGAGTGTTAAGGAGCCAGTGAAGGCAGCAGTTACTTCACAATGAGCAAGTGAGCTTGTTAGGACTTTTAGCACATGTGCTGTTGAAGGATATTTCCTCTGCGATTTAATTTTCTTGAGGGAAACCATTTGAGGTGGTCATCACGTAATCTAGGTGAGAAAACCAAGTCACTGAGGGAGCTGAGTGACTTTTCCCCAAGTGCTTTGTACCTCAGAATACCATGCTATTGTATGGACTATTGAAGGAGTTAGTATAGGTGACATGGTGACATAGCCATTGATAAGTCAGCGGATTTTCACCTTGGAAGTGCAGCAGCCAGGAAGGACAAGGTGAGCCAGAAGGGCCTTCCCTCCCCCAGGACCTCTCTGGGGTCCAGGGAGCGGCTGTGGGCAGCGGGAAGAACGTGGGCTTAGGAGTCAGAAACATCAGTGGTCTGATGGCCCTGCTGACGGGCTATGGGGTCCAGGCAACTGGGGGTCTGTTGAATCCAATTTCTGGAACTGTACAAGAGACATCTTGACTTATCCTCATGGACGTTGAGAGTTCAGTGAGACCATCTGTGACACGTCCCTTTCCCATTGCTTAGTGTACAAACTCATCACACCAAATCTGTGTTCTACCTCCATTGTCTGCTGCACAACTAGACCTCTGACCTATTCCCAGACAGTCAGCCTACTCACAGCGTCTGCCTCACACCTGCTGATCACTGCCTTGGGAATGCGCCTCCTCTCCTTCCTTTCTGGAAGACTCTTGTTCATCCTTCAGAACCCAGTCCGCCATGCCCTTGCTATGACGTCCATGTCTCAGTTTCTCTTTAGGTTGTGTCTTTCTCTCTCTGGGTGGCATTTCCACCTCTTGCTACTACAGATGACTGAGTACAAAGAGGGACTACGGACTTAGACATCGTCCTATGGGAGGGAGAACTAGGTGTCTCTGGCTACGTGGTTGGTGTTCAGTTAACACTGTCGCTGCTCCAGTCTCAGTTACCTGCTTCAGGATCGTCTATTCCAAAAAGATTGACATCTGAAAGTCATTCACAGCCTTCTGTCCCACACTTAGAGACGCCAAGTCTCATCACCTACACAGTAGCTAATCCCACTAATGAAGCAGTTACTACATGCTAGATGCTTCCTTTTTTTCATTTCATGAAGTAGGCCCAGACGGTTCAAGAGACTTGCTTACGTTCACAGAACAAAACAGAGGTTTTGTTCAGGATGCTCACATAGATTCCACGCTGGTCAGCAGTGCTCGCTGTCAACTGGGTGGTGACAAATCAATATGCTACTTTGAATGTATGCAGATTGCCTTTTCGTGATTTTGTTACTTAAAGTCATAGCCTGTACTGTAAAGGAGATTCATTTTTCAAGGAGATAGAAACTGACATTGCAATGTTTCTCAGCTCCATCCTGTCCACACTTAGGCTCCGCCTGAAGTTTTATTCCTCGGTACACACACACACACACACACACACACACACACACACACACACAAGTGCTCCATGACTCCATTTCCTGGGTTATCCATGTCATAGGCACCTAGTATTCACATGGATGGGTGTACTTTAGGCATAATTTCCTCTGAGGTTTCTTCCTGACAGTGGTCCCAGACATCTGCCCTGGGCCTTTGTTCACTTCCCTTTGTACTGCCTCTGGCACATCCTTCACTACGCCCATGCTGGCTGTGACAGGAGTAATGCATTTGCACTGGATCCGGGGTTGCCATTTGGTAAGAGTAAATCCTAGCAAGGAGCAGATCACACCGGGGTTCACCCACCAGCTCAGATAAGGCTAACTGTTCAGATCCTCAATGGTAGCAGGGACTTGTTGTTTTTATTCCCCTTTATATACTTAGCAGGGGCCACGGCTGTTGCACTAACCACATCAACAAAGATAATAAATGGAGCAAATACATATTCACAAAACAATAAAAACATCTCTCCTGAGAGTCACAGCATCTGGAGGATGTAAGGGATCCTAATGAGGGCAGGAGGCTGGACAAGGAAGAAACTGCCCATTGACAACCAGTGTGGCCCAAGAGCACAAAGGCATAGCAGGAGTGAGCTTTATCTTCCTCAGCACTTTCAATGTAACACAAACGACTTTGCTGTGTTTATGATGCATTGAAGAGTAAGACAATATACCGCTTTAGACTTTTGCATGTACTCTATGCCTTTTTTTGTAAAAAGAAAGTTTATTGACCTAAAAGTAATAGAGAAATGACAAGAAAAATTGGTTGAATGCTTTTGTAGTTATATGATTTTTTTTCTTTTTATTTTGCCTTTTCTCCACAGAGGTGCTAATGGAAATTGTCAAATCTGTAGTGCACTTATGGAAACAAAAATGCATTTTAACATAGTTGAGGCAATCACCAAACAAGCACGCATAAGCAGCCGTGGTGGTGGTGGCGATAGCGGCTTAAAATGCGGCTCTTACAGACAGTGGACTCCATATTTGCTCCAAGTGCCCCTGGGAGTTTGGTTGTCTGTGCTGCTCACTTAATGGAGAGTCAAGCTAGTGTTTCCTTCCAGATTGACCTGTTACCTCTCTCTTCCTATTATTCTTTTAATATTTTCAGTTTTCAAAATTATCAACACACTTCTTCCTATTATTCTTTTAATATTTTCAGTTATCAAAATTAAAAAAAAATCATATACCCTGACACAATAGTTCAAAGTATCTCTGTGAAATTTGTAGTCACTGTTTTCTAATTCTACCTATAACTACTTTGGTTATACATTCTATATTTCTCTTTTGCTTATAAGCATAAATGTCAAGTATAATAATAATAAAAATGATGGCAAAAACCACGTAGGTAGTGCTTAGGTTACATCAAGTATTTTTTAAAGGTCTAGATAAGATATTTTATTATATTATTCACATGACTCTATGAAAGAAGTATTCATTTATTCATTTTACTTTGTGGGTTAGGAAGCTGAGACACAGAGGGGTCAATTAATTTGCCAAATGTCACACAGCTACTGAATAGCACACATAGCATTCATATGCAGGTATTCCTAATTGCTAAGCTCTGTGGTCTCTCATGCTCAGTGTTTCTGGCTCATTTTCAGGAAAGGACTGTCCATCATCCATCTTATGACCTCATCACACACCTAACAGTATCACCGCTCTCTTTCTGGTGTAATAAAGATTGGTCAAGAAAATCCTGTGAACGGCGACTCTGCCCTCCAGTCTGTGATGAGTAGGTGTATTGTTTTAATATCACTCTGTACAGGAACCTATGTACTGAAACTTTTCTCTGAATTGGGCTTTGGGGACAGGGGGAATCAAAGAATATGCACATTTTGGAACTTAATAAATGTTGTCACTAGCTCCAGAGATGTGGAAATTTGCAGTTGTGTCAAGAGGGGATTGAGGTACCGGTTCTCTCTACTCAGTCTCTTTTCACTACCTAGTCTTTTGAGCCGAAGTAATTTTATGGGGCCAGCAAGATGGTTCATTAGGTCAAGGTGCCTGTTACCAAGGCTGAGGACCTGAGTATCTACCAAGAGCCACGTGGTAGAAGGAAGGGATTGACTCCTGCAGGTGTGCTCTGACCTCCACACACGCCTTGTGGCACATGCTTGCTCACTCATGTGTTTGAGCACACGTCTGTGCGTACATACAGATAAATGAATGAATAAAAAAAATTTGAAGTACTTTTATGAACATATAGTTTATAATGGTTGACCTTTCATAATTTTTGCTATTTTATTACCAAGACAATATTTGTGGGCTGATCATAAAATACTTAAGTAAGTGGGAACAAAAATAATGAAATGGTGGAATTAAAAGTTTGGAATTTTCTGGGTGTGGTGGTGAAAGCTTTTAATCCCAGCACTCAGGAGGCAGAGGCAGGCAGATTTCTGTGAGTTCAAGGCCCACATGGTCTATAGAGAGAGTTCTAGGACAGCCAAGGCTGTTATACAGAGAAACCCTGTCTTGAAAACAACAACAAAACAAGACAAAACAATGACAAAACTTTGGAATTTTCCCAGTTTGGGATTTGTCTGTCCCTGGCAACCATGTTCACTTCTTGCTATTCATGCTTGCCCACCTCTCTCATGCTCCAGGGGACCAGGAAGGGACAGACCACCCTCTGTCCCAGGCAGGTTTGTGCCAAATGATTTTCCAAAGTCCATCCCAGCTCAACAATTCTTGGGAATATGAATTTTAAAAAAGTCAAGCTACAAACTTTAGGATGCTGACTTGTGATTTTATAGGGAATGTAGGGATCTATTTTTTTTTTTAAGACCCAACTCATCTATTAAGATAAGCATTGTGTCCCTGTGTCTTGGGAAATAGAAAATCTCTAGAAACACAGCAGCAATGGGAACTTTTTGGAGGTGGTCCAGCTGGGTTGCTGCAGCAGACACAGCATTTCTGGATCCTCCTGCACTGATGTTACCATTTTGACTCAAAAGATACATTAACAGACATATTTAATCAGACATTGATGGATATTCGTTGAGAAACAGTGACCGAGATAGACTTTATTAAGTGGATACATAAATCCTTTGATCCATTTTTCATCGGTTCCAAATCTGTTCTATTCAGTGTAAACTTCATTTTCTTTTTCTTTTTACCCGTTTCAAAGTTTCTTTCATCTTTTGAGTGGACACGTACGTGAAGCACGGCATGGTCCCTGGATACACGCACCCACTTTGCACTGACCACTTGGCGGGTCCTTAAACAGATGGCATTTCTTTGTGTTGAGAGGCTTCCCATGCCTCTCTCTAGTTCTTTATGAGCCTGTAGCTGACATTGTCACCTGTGGTCTCCCTACTGTGCCTCAGAGCATCAACTCTCACTCCAACTGTCCCCTGGTATTTTGGTAACTGACCTTACTCAATCTTACCTCTTGTTCCGAGTCTCTAGTGGACAACATTTTACTATCTACTTCAAGAAATTACTAAAATTTTTATTTATTATTAGTGTGTATGTGTTTATGTATGTGTGTGTGTATGATGTGTGTGTTGGTGTGCATGGACCATAGCGTTCATGTGGTGGTCAGAGGACACCTTAGAGTCCGTTCTCTTCTTCCACCTTTACATGGGTTCTGTGAATTAAACTTAGGGCTTCAAGTTTCTGGAGCAACTGCTCTTTCTCATTGAGTCATCTTGTCTGAGGGTTTTTTGTTGTTTGTTTGTTTTTTGTTTGTTTGTTTTGAGTCATGGCCTCAAATTTGATCCTGTGTACCCAAGGATGAACTTGGACTCCTAAACCTCCTGCCTCCACTTCTCAATTGGTGCAATTCTATGCACACCCTAACTTACTCAGCTTCTACTATCATCTGCAAAACCAACTTTATAAGAGTCCAGACAGGAGAATATGCAGTATCTTTCTTGGAATGTTTGGCTTATTTCCTGTACTATGGTGTATTTTACTGAAATGATTTGCATTTGTTCCCCCACTGTGGTTGTTTGAAGAAGAAGGTCCCCTATATATATATAAATGCTTAGTCATCAGGGACTGGAACTGTTTGAAAGGATTAGGAGGTGTGGCCTTATTGGAGTAGGTGTGGCCTTGTTGGAGGAAGTGTGCCACTGAGGGTAGGCTTTGAGGTTTCAAAAGCTCAAACCAGGTCCAGCCTCCCTCCC
>CABHPP010131862.1:24237-36781 GCA_902168425.1 Peromyscus attwateri | reverse complement strand
AAAAAATAAATAAATATGAATTTACAAAAACAAAGAAAAGAAAGAAAATCTGTTTGTTTCATTTTAAGAAAAAGGCATGTTTCTATGCACCATATTTCTGTGACTGTATATTTGTGACTCACACTGTGGTCATAGTGACCTCATCCTGGGCCTTCACCCTTGTGCTCACATACGCCTCCACACACAGCCCATAATCACCTGATCCAGCCTCAGCTAGTTCCTTACGGGTTAACCTGAGTGTATGGCATGTGCCCTGTCTCAAGATCCACAGCAGTTCCTTGGGGGCCACATTTAGGCTGCTGGCCTGTTGGCTGTCTGACTTCTAGGGATGTGGAGACTGATTTGTAGAGAGGACAAGGCAAACTCTCAGGAAAGCACAGCACTCCTGGGGTGTAAGAACAGGGGGCATGTGCGCGCAGTGGCGGGGGGTGGGGGTGGGGGGGGACACACGGACGGACGGGACGGGACAGGGGTATAGGGGGGCGGGGACGGTGCTAACGCGAGCTGCTCAAGGAGAGAAGGTAGGTGGGAGTCCAATGCAGGGCTCTGCCACCTACTGTGTAGACTACTCCAGCACTATGGTTCCTCGAATGGCTGCTTTCCTCCTCCTGTAAGCGTCTCCCCTCCCCCACCACATATACCCTGGGCTTGTGAGCTGCTTGCCTTAAAGTAGGGCACAGAGAACGGGGTGTGGGGGTGGGGGAATCTTCTCTTTGTGTCAGGCCCTGCAGCCACCACCTTCTAGTCCTCCCCCACAATACACTGTGTGCCCATATGTCGATCCTCGAGGGCCCCCCAGAACCCGCCTTCGAGGACTGAGACTCACGGAGGTGGAGGTGGGACGCCAGGTGTCAGGGAGAAGGAGACGCCTGGAGTAATCTCAGCCCAGAGTGTCGATGTGCAGTTTCTGTTTGACTGCAGCAAAGCCCTTGAGACAAATATTTATCAAGGCCTCTAGAAGCCCTGTGCGCAAAGTGTGCTTCAGAGCATGAGGAGAACAAAGAGATGTGGTCCAGGCCCCGGACATCTAAGGCAGCTTCACACACACACACACACACACACACACACACATACACACACACACACAAACACAAACACACACTCACACCAGCCTCCAGGACACCCCCCCACCCCACCCCATCCCCCAACAGTCAGGGTTTTCTGCTCTGCTGGAAGGACCAAGCCCACTTCACAGCAGCCCAGAACTCTCTGCAGGAGGGAAATGGGACTGAGGCCCTGCCAGACTGAGTCTGTCTCCTGCTGTCAATCACACTGGACACAGAATTCTTGGGTTGTATCACCCATCAATCACAGGCCCTGACATTCCCGAGACCTTCCTACTGTGAAGCAGAAGCAACCAGCAAACAGAAGCTCTGTCCCAGCTGGCTCCACTCCCTAAAGCCAGGATCCCGGTCTGCCCCTCCTTTCCCTGCCCACTTCTGCCCTGCACACCCTCTCCACCTGATGCTTTGCACACTACATCCTGTTCTTCCCTCCTTGACCCAACACACACACATGCACACACTCACACACACAGAAAGAGAGAGAGAGAGAGAGAGAGAGAGAGAGAGAGAGAGAGAGAGAGAGAGCGCTGAAGTATTATGTTCCTCCTTTTGCAGGTCCCTTTCAGCCCATCAAGATGTTTTTTCCCAAAGTGAGTCTACACTGAATGGACTAGCCAGTTTTCCCACAGGACTGGTCCAAACCCGCTAGGGGAAGGCTCTGGCCATGGCTCGCTGTTTCAGGATACTCTTCACAGCATCATCTGGTCATGGAGATGGCCCCTGAACTGCTCTAAGTCCACCTTCCTTTATTCCGTCATCAATAAAAAAAAAGGTTGGGAATCCAGATTGTTCAGTTTGGAGAGCTGAGAGTGACCACAGATGGCTGAAGTTCTTCCCTGGGGCTGTGGCGTTACACACTAGGGAATGGACTCTATATGAGCCATGAGGGACCAGGGACGAGGGATGAGAGGATCTGAGAGCAGAATCTTCGGTTAGAGCTGCCCAACATTCTAGTACAAGTTTCAAAAAGAATGGAATGAGCTGTTTCAGACCCCAGGTAATAGTGAGTGTGCCTCGAGCTCACATTCAGCTGTCTTCGTTATACCTCACAGGATCACCGGACCAGGGGTGACACTTCCTACAGTGGTCTGGGCTCTCCCTCATTAACCATTAATCAAGAAAATGCTCCCCCCCCACCCCAAAGCCTTGCCTAAGGGCCAATCTGATGGAAGCATTTTCTTCCCGGATGACCCTAGTTTGTGTCAAGTTGACAAAAAGCTGTTCAGTCTACACAAATCTGGAGAGAGTGGAAGAATTTGAAAGGGTTTTCCTGGTTCATTCACCTATTAGTATAAAATAAGTGACCCCAAAGGTAGTGTTTACAATAATGGCTTGTTATTCCTTCACAACTCCGTTGATGGGCTGTGTTCGGCTGAGTGCTGTCCCTTCAACCACTCACGTGGCCACAGTCACGTGGCCACTTGACTGGAAGTGGAGGAGTGAGGGAGCTCACGTGCGCAGTTCGTGCCTTGGTGCTGGCAGGCAGCTCTGTGTGATCTCTTATCACTCGGGAAGTTTCCTGATAGGTGTGGGGGTGATGCCAGAGGGGAGGGGCGGCGCCCAAGATCTCTTAGAGCTTACGCTCTACAGTTGCTTTTTACCACATTCTGTGGGTCAGAACAAGACCAGCCTCGGTCCAAAGGAGGTGGAAAGGACTGCCAAGGACAGGAAAAGCTGAAAGGTGTTTACGATCACATTCAACCTGCCACACTTCCCAAATTGCCCTGGCCTCTGGGTGTTCCCTTATGACTCTGTGGGTCTCTCTAAGGACCATGTTATAAATTTCTCTACCTGTGAAGGAGACTTCAGGGTCTAGTTGTCTATCAAATACCTGTCCCTTTCCACTCTGAAGAATCTGTTTGGTCAATCTCCACACAGTACTTTAGGGGAAAATGGCTTCATCTTGTTCTTATTAGTAAAACTAGTGAGTGTAATAGACCATTGACTCCCCCACCCCAGGATTTCAGCCACTGACCACCCAGGACTCCAGCCCTACACCAGTAATCTCAGGGCACTATCCTGCCCATGGAGGTTGCTTGGGGAAGGGTATCATATAGACTGATATAGACAGTTTAATAGACTGATGAGACATGAAAGGGAGTTTTCCAGAAGCATCTGGGACAGAAGATCCCTTGTTCGTAAGAAAGTCCCATTGGAATGGTGGTTTCTCATCTATGTGTGTAGGAGGCAGGGCTAGGCTGCTGCCTTTTATTTCTAAACTAAGGAAGGGATGGAGCCGTCAAAAAGAGGAGGGCAAAGTCAGCAAAACATGAGGAAGTGTTGCAGAAGCTTGCTCACTCCTTGTGTGAACCCCAGCCTTGGCTTCTGGACTTGCTTTAGCTCTGTGAGCCAATAATGCTTCTCCGTTGGTTCAACTTAGTTAGGCTTTCTATTGCTGTGATAAAACACTATCACCAGATGCAACTTGGGGAAGAAAAAGATCTATTTCAGATTACAGCTTTCAGCTCACACTCCACTGGTGAGAGAAGTCAGGGCAGGAACCCAAAGCAGGAACCTGGAGGCAGGAACTGAAGCAGTTCCTGAATGCTGCTTGTTGGCTTGCTCCCCATGGCTTGCTCAGACTGCTTTCTTAGAGCACCCAGGACCACCAGCCCAGGAGTGGTGCCACCCACAGTGAGCTGGGCCCTCCCACATCAGTTAAGAATCAAGAAAAATCAAGGCTTGCCCAATCTGACGGGGAACAACATCTTCTCAGTCGAGGGTCTTTCTTTCCACATGGCTCTGGCTTGTGTCAAGCTGACATAAAACCAACCAGCACCAAGTGTTGTATGTGAGTCAGGGCCCGAAGCTGTTAGATGATGCATCAAATAACTCCATTCATAAGCTGCAAAGTAGGTAACAATTGCTAACGAAGATAATCGCTAATGTTTTCTTGCCTAAAAACAGGTGGAAGGTTGTGTGTCATAGCAGAGCTAGGAACATCCTAGACATCACCTGTTCAAGTGGTTTACTCACCAAGGGAGGAAATGACAGCTATTTCCACTGTCACAGCTCCCACATGGCCACTGCAGGACACTGTCCCAGCATATGCCCTCCTGATAGTATAGGTGTTTATGGGCCTGTGTGAAACACAAGAGCCATAGTTAGATTCCTCCTTCAAATGTGAACTTCTAAACCACCACATTGGAAATCTGTCTGGAATTTTAACACACCTCTGCCCTACCACCCTGCAATTCCGCTGGCAGGTATTTGTCCTGGCAGAATGAAATCAGGTGGGTTCTCATTGGCCTCCGCAGGAATTTTTATGGCAGTTTTATTCACCAAAGCTTAAACTGGATGCATCCCAGATGTCCAACAACAGGTGTGGGAACCAACAGCAAACTGTGGTGTATCCATGCAGTGAAATAATGTGCAGAATGAACAAAGAAAAGAAGAACAGATTACTGGAGCCTGCAATAACACAGGTCACAGAAACACACCCAGCAAAGGAAAGCAGCCAGAAAGAGGACACTTTACATCATTCCTTGTGTACGGCATGGTAGCGAAACAAATCCAATCTAGGGGTCAGAAATGAGCAGCTAGCAGCTGCTTCATGCCATAGGCGGACAGAGGGCCTCTAGGAAAGGCCATGAAGGAAACTTCTAGAGCGGCAGAAATATTCTGTTTCTGGCTGGGTGATGGGTCACATGGGTATATTCATTTGCCAGCCTTGAAATAAGCATCTAAGATCTGCATGTTTCACTTCACGGGAGCCTGTAGGGAGGTGGGGGATTTTAAACAAACTGCTAGCCATGGAAAGGAAGGTACAGCTTCAGCCATCTGCGTAGCAGAAGAATGTGCAGGCACAGAACAGTTAAGCCGCTAGCGTGAGTTTGGAGGGCGTATCCTGGTCCAGGGCGTTGGAGAACTGTCTATCCCCACTAATCCCAGCGTGGGGATGGGGGGCGGCCAGCATCTTAGGTTCCAGGCCAGCGCTGAGCTGTCACCATGGGCCTGACCACAGCTGCTTTAATAGCAGGTTGGGAGAGCCGTTTCCTCTCAGCCCTGCAGCCACATCACAGTCACTGGCAGCACCCTCTGGCCTTCTTCCCCTCACCGCCGCCGACTGCCTCATGGAGTTCACTGAGAGCCTTCCCTTTCCTCACCCTCAGATACCCTTTCGGAAGGTTCCCCGGCCCAGGCTGCCCTTGGCATTACCCGAACTTCATGGGTGATAAATCCTGGCGCTCTCTGGAATTCTGGGACCGCTTCCCTGGACCACTGCAACAATCCTTTCTGTAACTAATTTTTTTGTTTTTTCAAATTGCTCTTTGGGATTTCATATTCCCTACCAAACTGTCAAACCAGGCTCTTTCCAGACACTAATATTTGGTATTAAATTGCTAGACTGGATGGTCCTCCAAAACTCACTTTTGTGTGTGTGTGTATTCAAATTATATCTTAGTCGATCACCAATTTCTCCACTAAAAGGTACCTTCTCAAATGTCACATTTATCCTATTGAAGATGGTCCTCACAACAGCATCAAGCCATAAGCCTCTTGGAGAACACACAGCTGGTTATCTGGTTTTGTTTCCTTATACTTTCATGCTTTTTCTAAAAAAAAAAAAAAACAAACTATAAGTCACAAGTAAACCTTTTTTAATAAGCATAAAATGAATGAATGAACTCATTAGTGTGATGTTTATATTTTCAATGCAAAATGAACTCTAAGACGCCAGACACATGGCACCCAGATGAAGCCTGGTTATCTGGATCTGGGACCTGGGACAGTTCCAGGAAATTTCGGTCACACGCAGCACGCCACAGCTTGGGAAAGCCTGTCTGCCACGGCAGCCCCAAGCTTACTTCCTCCTGTTTCTCCTCTGACTGCAGCATCCTGTGTTCGTCTTTGGTCAAATACCCAGGAATACAGCTCGCCTAGGGGGTGAGGGAGAGTGTCGGCTGCCAGGGCTCAGAGGAACTCAGTCAGTTCCCTCTTCTCAGGGTTCTCTCCTTAGGTGGGCCCAATGTGGGGGAGGTGGGAGCAATGTATCAGGAAGCTGGGCTCCTGGCCACCCATGTCTTCCGCCAGGATTGTGGCACTCTGATCTGTTTTCTATCTGGGGCTTCTGTGGAAATCTATGAAAGCCACCAACTACTACCACCACCTCCACCGGGACTATGCCCAGAGCCAACTGACCCTCTCCAGACTGACGCGCGAAGGTGTGTTGTTTTCTCTTAGAGCTGAACCATGGTGAACAACCTGCCTGTCTGTCCATCACCACCTGAGAGACAGGCTGGTGGGCAAGACTGGTGTCAGGGCAAACTGAGCATCCACCTTCTCTGTTAAACGCCCTTTTCCCCTCCCTCCCTCCCCCTTTTCTTCCTTCCTTCCTCCCTCCCTCCCCTCCCATTCTCTCTTCCTCCCTCCTCCCCATTCTCCCTTCCTCCCTCTCTCCCTCCCCCCTTTTGCTCTTTTCCCCCAGAGCAACCCTGGTGTCTTGCCTGCGTGCTCCAGACCTTCCTGTGGCTGTAAATTCCTTTCACACTTTTGAGTTGTTTCAAAGTGAATTTAGGAGGCGCGTGAGCCTTCCCTCTTGTCTAGACACAATTTCAGTGGGCAGAGGAACTGGGCCTGTCTGAGATTCTCACTTGAGTCCACCTGGGCCCATCTGCTGCTGTCATAAATCTACAGGGAGCCGAAAGTGCCTGCCAGAAATGGGGGGCGGGATGCTGAGAGAGTTTCCCTGGCTGCCAGTTGCTCGGAACCGCTTCTGCCAGGCCGTGTGAAGCGCTGACTCAGCAGAACCTGGCTGCCTTCTTGGAGACACAGGGCAGGATGTGAATTTAAAAGCACAGCCCGAGCCCACCACAAAGCAAATGCTGAACAAAAGGTTAATTCCACGGATAAACAGCTCTCGGTGGCGCTTGACTGAGCGTCTGGTTCCCATTTCGCGGTGCCATTCTACCAGATGCTCCCTCCTTTAACACGTCCCGCTAAGGCTGAGATGAAATACAAAACCAGAAAGCTGCAAACGCCGCTGGCAGCCCTGGGTGGCAACATGCAGGGACACAGAAATCTCTGGAAGTGTCCGAGATGTTCCCAGGTGGTAACACCACAACCGGGAAGTGGGGTGGGGGTGGGGGTGGGGGTGGGGGTGGGGGTGGGGGCGGGGGCGGGGGTGGGGCGGAGGACCAGCTAGTTATGCCTCACCAGACTGCTCAGTCTGAGAGATATTTTTAAAAACATAAAATGTGAATGGCAGCAGAGGGGTCAGCTCTTCACCGTTCCTTTTGTGCGCTGATGGAATGTAAGAGAGGCAAGCCACACGACACATAGTGGCTCACATCACCTTGAATCCCAGGAGCCAGGAGGCTGTGGCAGGAGGATCAGGAAGGAATTCAAGGCCATTTGAGGATAGGTGAGATCCTGTCTCAAAACAAAAATGAAATAGGAAGCAAAGAGTGACCCGAGTGCCAGAGTGCCAACCTGCGTTTCCCAGGCTTGGGAGGCTGGATGCTTTTCTTGCGTATCTTCCTGTGTGTAATTTTCGATCCCAAGTGTCCACTAGTCACCCTTTGAGCATACAAAAAGGACCTTCCCTATATTAGGCACTGACTGCATTCTGTATAGAGAGCAATATGGTCCCTCGTGTTTCCTTAGTGAAGGACCCGGACTTGATCGTCTTTGGATAGTCTATAGGATAGTAAATATGAGTTTGCAAATGCACCATTGAGAGCGCTCTGTGTTTTCTGTCCCTGTATCCCCGAGGTGGCTCTTGTCTGGTCCCATCTGGAAAGTGAAGATGCTGTCCTGTCCTGGATGCTTTCCAGTTCACAGACAGAGAGAACAAGGGACTGGGCCCTGAGGTATTCTCCGTCATGTTGAACACTGTGTCCAATTGCATTGTCCAAAGCAGCAGGTAGCTGTGAAAGGCCTGTAGACCCCCATTGTGACCCGCCTTGGCTGCTGGTGAAAGGTCAGTTCTCAGGCAAGACTCTGACCCTTAACTTTTTTGTGACGAGTGTCACAAGGTAAATTAATCAGATTTATGGCATTAAGCTCCACCAATATCTTTATCCTCTCAGCTCCTTTGCTCCAGCAAAATTCTCTGTTGGGGGTGGGGGGTGGGGCACGCGGGGGGGGGGGATCTTTCTGATGAAGGGTGAGAAGTGTTTTTGGTTTGTTTTTCTCACAGTTTTTGCTACAGAGTGAAATCCATCAGGCATATAGAGAGGCCAAGGCAGCCCTTCCTTCAAACCAGAGCTTTTATAAGTTATATAACAAACTGTCCTGGCACTCAGTCAAATAGATGCTCCTAACTGTGGGGACAATGGTGAGGCCAGGGTTGGCTGGTGCCGGTCAGCTTCTTGATTTGGGGCAGAGCCACCTTCTTCTTCGACCAGCACAAGTCAGCAAGACCCAAAATTAGGAAGCTTTGGGGCTCATTCCGTGCAGTCCAAACAGTTGCGGGGCCTGAACGGGACTCAGAGGGGCAGGTGGGCTGCGAGGGGCTAAACAGAGAACCCTGCAACCTCAAAGTTCCCGGCAGGAGCGGGAAGGCGGGAGACTGCTGACGTCACAGGTGCTTTTCATCCAGCCTCGCAGGAGAACACCAACGTCCTGCTGATAGAAATTTGTCAGCAAATTTTTTCTCATTCAGAAGTGACAGGATCCAGGAGACACTGGCTAGATATGATGACTTGATTATGGCTTGTGCAGGGGACCCAGATGCCTGGGAACTGGTGGAGAGGGAGCATATCTCCCCCTCCCCCCAAGTCTTTCACCAGGAGAGCTGACAGGCTGCAGCTGGTGGATTTCTCCATTCTAGGCTGTGAGGGTGTCAACATTCTGGATTCAGTGCCCCTGTGGTTTGCTATAGCTCTGTACAGAAAAGGAAAATAACACACAGGGCTGTTTTTCCCATAGTGATTGGCAGTGTGGAAGATCACACAGATTCAACAAATATTTCCTAAGCACCTACCGTGTGCTGAGCGATCCCTGAGCACCCTCTCTAAGATGACATGGAGCTGCATGCTGGAGTGGAGGTGGGGAATAAGCCATCTTCACATCTGGGCCAAGAGTATTGCTAAAAAGAAGATCAGTAAGTACAAAGCTTAATGGGGAGGGAGCCAGACCTGCTATAGCTGTATTTCATATACGAGCGCAAATATCCCTCCCACTTTCTGATTAAAGGTGGTGGAACTTTGTGACAGTGTTGTTGTAAGGATTGGATGAAATCATGTCCATAAAACGTACAGTACCGTGCCTTCCGGATAATAAGAAGTCAACGCATGTTACTGACTTTTCCAATTGTAATGATCACTTATTAAGCATTTGACACCCACCATAGTACTATAAGCTACATGGGCAGGGACATCAGCTCCATCTTGTAACTGAAGAATCTGAGTCCATAAAAGGGAAGCTCTTTGTCCAGAGTCACACTGCAGGCTAGTGGCAAATGGCAGCACCCCAGATTTCCAAGAGAGCTTGTAGACAGCCCCTTAAGAGAGGAAGAGCGTAGTGTTTGCCCAAGCAAGAAATAAACACTGTATGGGACCTCTGAGATTCAGAGGTGATTTGTTACAGTAGTTTAACATTCCTTAATGTGACCAACAACAGACTCTCCCTGGGATGCCTTGAGTCAGGGAATCTCAAAAGCAAACAGGGACCCTTAAATAAGAGAGCTCTCGTGGATTGTGGAGGAGAAACTCCATACACAATGAAGACGAAACCGTGAGGACATCTTGTCTATTGGGGTTCATTTCGATTGCTTCTTCTCAGGTTACTTTGAAGTTTTTGTCCCAGGCGATGGGGTTGGGGGCAAGGAGAGCCGCATCGCTTCTTCGTCTGCACCAGTGACAGAGGGCAGTTGTACGCTGTAAATCTTCCTGTTTGGAAACAGAAGGTCAAGAATGCATGAGGACAAGGAGTAGCTGGGCTGGAAGGAAAGACAAACGTAAGAGCAGACAAATACAACCTGGTAATAAACGACGGCTTTAATCTCTTATTCTACTGCCAAGATTGCAACTGGTCTCCATGGCGTCTCCCATCCCAGCCTCTACATACCACGCCAGTTACCTAGGCACGTGAGCATTCCTGCATTTGCTTTTCTCTCCTCTCTCTCTCTCTCTCTCTCTCTCTCTCTCTCTCTCTCTCTCTCTGTGTGTGTGTGTGTGTGTGTGTGTGTGTGTGTGTGCGTGTATACACATGCCTATGACTGGAGGTTGGTGTTGAGCGTCTCCCTCGGTCACTATCCATCTTAATTTTTGAGACAGGCTCTCACTGAATCTGGAGCTCACCTATTGGGCTCTCCTGGTTGTCCAGCAAGTTACAGAAAGACTTCTTGCCTCTGCCTTCTTGGCACTGAGACTGCACCCATGCCTTGCTATGGCCAGCTAAGCTCAGGTTTTCATGCTCGTATAGCCATCTCCCTAGCCCCTCCTCCTTGAATTTTTCTGTCAACCAAATAATCATACTAGGGTCCTTCTGCCTGAGACATGCCTCATCTACTTCTCTAGTGGAACCCCAGTATCTTTAAGACCTTGTCTGCAGGCTACCTCCTCCAGGAAGCTTTCATTCTTGGGCATCATCCAACATTTCTGGCTTTGCCCTTCTCCTGTTCACCGGGAACCATGCCACTTTAGGTTGTCTTTGCCTGTGTGTAGGGCCTGCAGCTGCCTGGGTTACAGAGCCCAGGCTGGGCCTTTGCCTACCCTATTCTGAAACAGGTCAGGGACAGGATTTCCATTTGGAAAGAGATAAAATAGAGTGACAGTTTCTCAATTAAAACAACAACAACAACAACAAAAAAAAAAAACCAGATCATGTTCACTGCTACGGCAAACTACGTAAAAACAACAAGAAAACCAAACCAAAACAAAAAAAACCCCTCCTCTTGGAGTGTGTTGGCATTACCTTTCACAAATATTCACGCGTCCGCACAACCCTCTCCCACGGCCGTCGTCGTTTGCAGGGGCAAGAGTGAGGTGGTGTGTTTTGCTTCTTGTCTTTATGCTGGTGTTCACTCTCCTCTTCTCCCCTCACCCCACCAATTATTGAATGCCTCTAAAAAAAGAAAGAAAGAAGGAAACCTCCACCCCAGCAGATGTGTGCGAGCTGTTTGATCTTGAGGCTGAATAGGAACCAACGTTTCTGAGGCTCAGATTATGGTGCAAAAGAGGGGAAAAAAATCTGAAGGGGAACTCTGTGGAGGAGGAAGTTTGGCTTTGATCTCACTATTGAATTTTGCTGCTGGGGTGTGTTTATATCTATTTCTATTTATCTTTTTAGCTCCGAAATTCTGTGCTGCTGGGTCTGTCTTTTGTAACTCGACAGAAGGGAGTTTTGTCTGGTTCTATGCATGTGATTTAAGTCATTTAAGGTAAGAATTTAATTTCTCTGGGAAACCAGGAGAGGCTCGCAACGTAATTTATGGATATCTTTTCCTTTAAAGGATTTTAAAATAATTGGGGCCACTTTATCTCAAACCAAATGGAAAAGAGGCCTATTAAAAAGCAGAGAGGCCACGTTCCAGACAAGGTCTGACTTTCCCATTTAATTCCTCATTTGCACGTCTTCCTCACTAAAGAAAACCCAGACCTCAGAAAGCCTTCTGACCTGTGCAATTTAGAAAGGGGACAAAAAGTGCATTTATTTATAGCTATATTCTCGTTTGGGGTTTTCCCCAAAAGAGGCTTCTTCATCTCAGAAAGTTAGGCAAGTCTGAAAGTTAACTGGAGAAACTTTGGAAGGCACCTTCTGTGTTGTGTGGTGTCATACAGCAATACCGGTGTGACAGGTCGGAGACATTTCCTCCAGCGTGTGGAATGGTGGCTTTCCAATGCATTTCAGTGTGACATGGACACCTCCTCCCTCACCGCTGTTTGTTTTTTTTTCATTTTGATTTGAGGATCGCTGCAATTTTTCCATTAGTTTGCACATTTATCTTCCTGCACAGGCTGTGTGTGCATTTTTCAGTTAATTTATCCACTCAGAGGTCACAGTATAACCCAGTGGTTGGGCACTGGCCTACTACACATGAGGCTCTGGGTTCAACACAGCTAAAAAAATAAATCAAAGGGGAAAACGTATACATACACAATACAGAATATGCATTCAATCAATCAATATTTGATAAACCTATTATGTGCCAGAGACTTACCTTCTACATTTGTAGTTCTCTGAGAGAAACATTTAAAAGCATATTTATTTTGTACCCCAGAGCGCAAACCAGCAAAATGTTGCTAAATTAGGTACTCCCCATCAGTTATACAGCTGTTTTCAGAGTTTATATTATTTAGCATTTTTGGAAGTCTTTATTCAGCACTAGCTTAATAAAAGCACAATGCTAAGCACTTGGGAGAACAGAGAAATAAATCATGGACCAACTGTGCATCCTCAATGGTTTGGGCATCCAAATCACACTGTTGCTGCTGCTGTTAATGAGCAAGGAGTATATGGGTTGAGAGGGCACACAACACTGCAGAGAGATGTGTGTGTGTGTGTGTGTGTGTGTGTGTGTGTGTGTGTGTGTG
>CABHPP010131862.1:0-24137 GCA_902168425.1 Peromyscus attwateri | reverse complement strand
CCCCCCCCCCCCACTT
This sequence comes from Peromyscus attwateri, assembly GCA_902168425.1. Lineage (NCBI taxonomy): Eukaryota > Metazoa > Chordata > Mammalia > Rodentia > Cricetidae > Peromyscus > Peromyscus attwateri. Next base: position 24,121 of record CABHPP010131862.1, on the reverse strand, counting down.
CCTGGAATGGCATTAGCATCTCTTGTGTTGTGCGTTGACTTCCCAACAAGATGTTCCGGCCCCAGAGATAAATGTGTCATGGGTTCCGATTTGTGTACTATGATCCTGGGGTTGGGGGGAGGAAGGGTGCTCACACATGCTTAGTAAGCACTCACTCTTCCACTGAGCTTCACCCTCAGCCCCTTGGCTTCATTTAAACCACCCCGGTTCAATCCTCAGAATGGAGTCTCTCTCACTTTCCTCGGAGGGGGCCAGTGTAGGATCAACACCAAGGCATTAGCCCGGTTTCAACTGGTGTTGAGACACTTGACAAGTTACAGATTTTCATGTGCTTGATGTCTCTCTTGACCAAGTGGTTTTATATGACTTTGACAGTTTCTCTTTAGAGTTAGCTAGCTGAAAATCAATTATAATAAAAATAATGATATATGTTACATATATCTAATCATACTTATATACTCTATCATTCACTGTATGTGAAATGCCTACTTTGTACACAAAGCCCTTGCTGCATTAAAAAAAAATGAACAGATACCACAGAGAAAGGCAAATTTCTTCTTATGCAACTATTTATAGAATATATATGCATGCAGTGCTAAAAAACTTCATTTAAAAATGTATTAACAAGTGTGGTGGTTTGAATGAGAATGGCTTCCATAAGCTCATATGTTTCAATGATGGGTTCCTAGTTGGTGGAACGGTTTGGGAAGGATTAGGAGGTCTGGCCTTATTGGAGGAGGGATGTCACCGGAGGTGGGCTTGGAGGTTTCAAGAGCTGACATCATTCTCAGTTAGCCCTCTCTGCCCTGTGCTTGTGAATCAGAGTAAGCTCTCAGCTACTGCTCCAGAGCCATGGCTGCCATGGCTCCAGAACCTGCTGTCATGGCTCCGGCCATGATGGTCATGGAGTCACTCTACAAGAAGCCCCAATAAATTTTCTTTTATAAATTGCTTTGGTCATGGTTTCTTATCATGCCAATAGAAAAGTAACTAAGACAACAGATTTTAATTATAAATGCTAACGGGGCTCGAGGTGACGTTTCCTCACACGTATTCAAGTGCCCAGCTCATATGGAACTTCCTTCCCCTACACCCACACGCTCATCCTAATAGTCACTCTCATACTTTTTGGTCAACTTTTAACAGCCTTATTTATGCCAGCGTCTCACCAAAACCACCATGACTCAACCCGCTAATATACTGAATACCAATAAAGACTATTTAGCGCAGGCTAATGTGAAGCTCCAGACTTGACTTTACGGGCTCTACCTTAGGGAAAGGGCCACCATCTCAGACCACCTGCTGTACCCAGTTCCAGGAAGGACCTCAGGAATGTGCCATGACAACTCGAACGGACACAGAGCAGTATCCTCCTGCAGACATCCTGTCTGTGGTTTATGGCCCTTCAAGATATCTAGATAATCCTGCTGAGCGGTCCAGATAATCCTCCTGTTCAGAGGGTTGTGGTTCCCCACCAAAAAGTCTAACCCAATGGTTTCAAATGCGGTGTCGCGCCCAAAGTCTAGACCAATAGTTTCAAAATAATCACCACATCCCTTCTGTCCAATCTCAAGTTGCCAATTCCCAGCTTGTGGTTTTTCCCTATAAAAACCCTTTACACCTGGGCTCGCGGCCGCCGCCACATTTCTTTCCATCTGCCTGCAGTGGCCCAGGTTGAACCTGAATAAAAGGACCCTTATGTGCTTGCATCAGAAACGGGCTCCTGGGTGGTCTCTGGGGGTTTCACGAAATGCGTGCAACACTATGAAGTTAAATATGCCTGGCTTAATCAGGCCTGCTCTTTTGATGTGCGGCAGCAGACAAGTCATGTCTGTTAAGTCACATCTAACTCCCTCTTGGCCTGTCACACTAAGTACTCTGAAGCACTAGTGAGTTTTCTGCTTTGAGATCTTTTTCTAATGCCTTTAGTCAAGAAGTTGATATTTCCAACGTCTTAAAAAAAAAAAGTCTATCAACATCTACATGTGGGATGATCTGTAGACCACCATCCTGACAATGTTGCCCTTTTAGATTTTTTTTGTATCTTTGGTTGGTTGGTTTGAGTTTTTTTCCAGACAGGGTTTCTCTGTGTAGCCCTGGCTATCTTGGAACTCACACTATAGACCAGGCTGGCCTCAAACTCACAGAGATTCACCTGCCTCTGCCTCCAAGTGCTGGGATTAAAGGCGTGTGCCCCTACCGCCCAGCACCCCTTTAGATTCTTGCCGCCACACCCCAGCACTTGCTCATGCCCATATGCAGCACCCAAGCCTTGTTTCCCTGCCTAGTTCCAGGCCATGGCTCTGCACCACCTCTGGAAGTCACGCATGTGTTGTATGTGCTCAGTCCTCAGGCTCAGGCTGCAGAGGATAAGCCTGCACACTCTGCCCTCCGCTGCATTCTCTCACAGACACCTCAGGAAGTCTGCTTTCCTCCCTCCTGGGGGCATGCAACACACATCTGTCCCCACCAGCTTCCAAACACGTGGCTCCTTGAAGTCATTATGTAAGGTCATTCTTTTTGGCCTTCCCAACTACATCCAAATCACACACTTGCCTCTGCTCGGCTTTTCCTTGCTTTTGAACTCCCCCAATCACTCTAAGAAAACTTTCACGTTTCCTTTCATGTCTCTGAAGTCTCACACATTTGCATTTCTCCTGATGTCCAGGCTTCTGGAGTCTGCTGGCCTAGGAAGGCTGGGAACCTTTCTCCTAATGCCTCTGTCCATGTGCATGCGGGGATGGCACCTGATTGTGTTCAGAGGAGCATCCAACCCACTGTGCAGGAAGGCGTTCTAGCTCCATCCTCAGGGTATCCTGCTTCCTTGGTGGGGTGAGGGAGGTGGGAGCAGTGAAGGGGTAGGGAAGTGTCAGGGCTTGTCATATGACCGTGTCTTGACCAATCAGATTCTCTCTTGGGAATTTTCGTGTAGAACCAAAAGCTCCCGGAAGTCATCTCCTGCAGGAGTTTTCCTTGCAGGCGTCCATTAGTTCCTGCTCCCTAGGCCCTGCCCTGGACCCTGTCCATTCTCAGATAGATTCTTCTGATTTTGTAACTGGTTCCGTGTCTGCAACTAGATTCCTTCTGTGGTATTTGATTTCTTTTGCCTGGAATCAAGCAATGCCAACTGGTTAGGCTTTGTTGATTGTGTTTTAGAGTGAAATTCCCATTCTCCTGTGTAGGAATAGACATCTATAATTACGCAGTAAAAGGTGGCCACAGGTGAAGCAGGTGGCCCAAAGATGGGCTGACCCAGCTAACTTTGGTCCTAAATCAGGGCTTCATAAGTGTTAGTCCACACAGGAAATTCTGAGGTCTCATTCCCAGAGGCTCCTTCTGAAGCCAGAGATAGGGTCCTAGAATCAGAACTTCTAACAGTGCTTCTGGGCAACCCATCCATTCTGGGTAGCAAATCTTTACATTTGATCTCCTCCTCAGGGAAGAGAAAATTTGGAACACAGGAGTCAAGATGACTCTGGATTTCCAATGTGAACCTCAGGTCTGTGTGCCATCATGGACCTCACTAACTGGGTTTCTTCTCTTGGCCCTAAGTAGACAAGAAGATGGCTGGAGTGGAAGACGTCAGCCTAGCGCCTTCCCACAGAGCTCCACAGGGATGCTGGGGGGAATGTCTGAGTCCACGTCAATAGAATGTTAGCAACAACACAAGACTGTATGAGTCTGAGGAAATACAAGTCTGTCCCCTGGGACTAGAGCTGATTCCATTCCTCTCTGTGTTCACCAGACCTTCGTTCCTTCTGTTTTCTCTTTTCCAGATCATTTTCCCTTTCCCCCAAACCTAGCTCTAAACTGACTTTCCCCCAAGATTCAATCCCACAATTTATTCTGCATTAGCCCAGCATCTACCTGTTCCGCTCCTGAGATGTCAACAGTACACTGTTGGTACCAATAACAGCCCTTACTTCTCTGCCCAGTCCTACATTTCCTGGAGCTTTGTTCATCTATCTCGTTTAAACCTTCCAACAACTTTGTAAGTATCATACCGCAGTTTATAGATGAGGAAATTAATTCAGAGAAGTGGTTTGCCCTAGGTAAGTTACTTAGGAAAATTAGAGGTAGAATTTGAACCCTCTACTGACTACAAAATGTTTGTTTCAAACTATCCTGCTCTACCAGGTCAGTTCAGTATGAGTTCTTTATGTATCTTAGTATTTGGTTTCCTTATTTAATGGAAAGTTCACTCAACCAGAACCTGGGTAGTCCGAGAGAATATTCTAATGGCTTTTATGATCAGGCTCACATCTATGGAGTGCTAAGGGTCACATTTCTTTTCAGAGTAATCGTTTAAGGAACACTGTTTACGACTGATGTGTTGTGCTCCGCTGGCGGATATTTGTGCACACAGGCAGGGATCGGCACATTACTAGAAGCAGGAAGCCTTTTTCTTTACTAACCCATCAGTTCTGCTTTCCATTCATGTTTATGAGACAGATTAAAAATCAGCTTCCCAAGAGGAATAAAGAGCTTGTCATCCATCCACATTGATGGAGGGTCTGTTTTGTGCAGAACTCACGAGAATTGATTTGAGATGGAGCCATAGATGAAGACCCTAACATGGGAGGTCTTGGACATGGGGCATCAGGCAAGATTTGCCTGAACTTGGGCTGGAGAGCCGTGTGCTTTGGTAGTGCTGATCTTCAGGCTATACTTTGAACTAGCCTTCATGCTGAATGTGAAGTCTCATGGCAAGTTCAGCAGCTCCTGGAAGATGTGCACTGTAGTAATGGTCTTGGCAAGAAAGATGCTAATGTAGGTTCTTGGACCAGTATAGGTGCCTAGACAGTGGCCAAGAATGTGTAGAAATGCATTCATTTGTTTGTATGTTTATTGGTGCATACCATAGTGTGTGTGTGTGTGTGTGTGTGTGTGTGTGTGTGTGTGTGTGTGTGGAGGGGTGTGTGTGTGTGTGGAGGGGTGTTGTGTAGCATGGCCATTCTGGAACTTGCTTTATAGACCAGGCTGGCCTCGAACTTGGAGATCCACCTGCCTCTGCCTCCCAAGTGCTGGGATTAAGGGCATTCACCATCATTGCCTTGCATACCACAGATATTTATTGAGTATGGAACTTCACCTTCAGGGCACAATTACAAACAGATGGGGGCTGGAGAGATGGCTCAGCAGGTAAGAGCATTGACTGCTCTTGCAGAGGACCCGGGTTCGATCCCCAGCACCCAACTGAAGGCTCACAAGTGTCTGTAATTCCAGTTCCACTCTATCTGATGCCCTCTTCTGGCCTCCATGGGCACTGCATGCACCTGGTGCATATACATACATGCAGGCAAAATGCTCATACTCATAAAATACTTTTTTTTTTTTTAAGAAAAAAGATAGAGGGAGCCTGTGTTCTGACAGAATTTGGGAGAGAGGCAGATGAGAAATAATTATAACACAAGAGGTATTGTAATTATAGCTGTGATCAATGCTGTGACAAATGTTCACACTCCATCATTCGGCAGAATTCAACTGTTCCAAGTCAAAGATGCAGTCCCAGCTGAGGTCCCAAGTGCAGTGGCCTCTATGGCTGCAGTTCATCTGGACCAAGCTAAGGCAAGTACTTTCTGGAGGTTCAAACCCATAAGCAACAATCCTAATGTAGAGACAGTCCCTTGGCCTGTACTGAAAAGTAGGACATGTTGATGAGAATGTTCTTGGGACCAGAGGAGTTGACATCCAGTCCCTGCCATTCCTGATTCTGGAAGTGTGACCCTGGGCAAGGAGATATTAAACTGTTTGTGATGTGGGCCCTCATTCCCCAGTGGAAGAAATATTTCCCACATTGCCTACTTGAATGTAACTGGCCCCCATAAGCTCATGGTGAGTGGCATTATGAGGAGGTGTGGCCATGTTGGAGTAGGTATGGCCTTGTTGGAGGAAGTTTGTCACTGTGGGGACGGGCTTTGAAGTCTCATATATGCTCAAGCCACACCCAGTGTCTCAGTTCACTTCTTGTTATCTGCAGATCAAAGATGTAGAATTCTCAGCTTTCTCCAGTACTGTGTCTGCCTGCACCATGTCCCAACCATGATAATAACAGACTGAACCTTTGAACTGTAAGCTGCCACCCCAATGAAATGTTTTCCTTTCTAAGAGTTGCCATGGTCAAGGTATCCCTTCACAGCAGTAGAAACTCAACCAAGACGATAATTAACGTATTAATTGTGCAGATTAGTGAGTTTCATAGCCATGCCTGTTATGCTTGGCTCAGTCTACCCTCCCTAATGCCCTCTCGGGGACACGCTGAAGAAAATTAAAGTTAGAGCCCTAACTTATACGGTGCCCAAGGAGAATCTTAGATATCCTAAAGACGGATGTAGGAAAGGAAAAGTTATAACGCTGTCGGAGGAACCACAGGAGGCAAGGCTCTCGGACCTCTGGTGAAGGGACACACACAGCAAGTTAAGTGCTGAGGAAGGCGGGGTGGGGGCCTGGAGTTCTGCTTGGCCTCAGCTGCAGGGGTGAAGGAAGGAGTGGGGGTGGGAGGGGGAGAGTGACGGAAGCGGAGATCCGGAGACGGTGTTTCTGTCTCTAACCACTGGGCTATGAAGCAGAAGCTCCCAGGAAGCCAGCTGGCAAAGACACAGAATGGAAAAATGACAGATTTGGGCTCTGAGACGATAAATAACCTGAGCTGGCAAGAGGACAAAAGACAATTTTTCAAAAGAACCTTGTCTTACACCACTGGCAATGGTGTGCTCATGATTTCAGGAGCATGATAAGTCAGTTCTATAAATGATTAAGTATACAAGACAAGGGGTCATGTGATGTGGAGCCAGTTTCACACTGACTTGCCAGGTCATCTTGGGCAAGTCTCTCAAGCACACAAGTCCCAGACCTTTGGCGACTGCTAGCCACAGGCCTAAGAGATGAAGCTCCAAAACTTTCAGAGCCCGCACAAAACCCAATCTTAGTGATTTAGGATTTGACCAATATTTCTCAAAACTGACACAAACGTACATACACACACACACACACACACACACACACACACACGCACACGCACACGCACACGCACACACACACATACAAAAGCAACACCTTAAAACAAAAATTAAAAACCAATAAACTGGACTGCTCAAAAAGGATTGTTTAAAACATTTACAAAACAAAATGAAAGCTACTTAAAGGAACTGTATTTTTTTCACAGAAGGACTTAAAGCTAGACTGCATCATGAACTCTGATAACGACTCAGACAGTTCAGTGGGAAGAGCAGCCAACAGACTGGGACAGATGGTTAGCAGTGGCTGTACAGAACAAGTCTGTATGTGGAGAAAATGGATCAGAGGTTAAGAGCACTGGATGCTCTTCCAGAGGACCCAGTCAATTCCCAGCACCTACAAGACAGCATAACTGTCTGTAACCTCAGTTCCAGGAGATCGGTCACCCTCATACAGACATACACTCAGGCAAAACACCAATGCATTTTGTTAGAAGTTTCCCTGTCCCAAACACCTGCTCTCAAATAGCCAGCAGCCACCTCCCAAATAACTGACTTGGAGACTTAATATTACTTATAAATGCTCAGCCAATAGCTCAGGCTTATTACTAACTAGCTCTTACATTTTAAGTTAACCTATATTCCTTATTTACACTCTCATGGTGGTACCTTTATTAGCATGGCACATTCATCTCCTGCTCCCTCTGCGTCTGGCTGGCAACTCCTCTGACTCCACCCTTCCTCATCCCATCATTCTCAGTTTGACTTTCCCACCTAACTTTGTCCTGTTCAGCTATTGGCCAGTCAGCTTGTTTATTAAACCAATCATAGCAACATATATTCACACAGTATACAGAAGGATTATTCCACAGCAAATGCACATAAAATAAATCATTAAACAAGGAGAATATGGGATACTGCTGATGAGTGAGCAAAATGGCACAACTACTCATAAAATAGTTTGGCTATTTTCTTTTCAATTTTGTCTTAGAGTTTCTATTGCTGTGATCAAACACCATGACAAAAAGCAGCTTGGGAAAGAAAGAGCTTATTTCTGCTTATACTTCCTGGTAACAATCCAACACTGAGGGAAGTCAGGACAGGAACTCAACCAGGGCAGGAACCTGGAGACTGAGACTGATGCAGAGGCCCTGGAGGATGCTGCTTACTGACTTGCTCCTCATGATTTACTCAGCCTGCTTTTTTTTATACCATGTAGAACCACCAGCCTTGGGGTGGCACCACCCACATTGAGCTGAACCCTTTCACATCAATCATCAACCAAGAATTCCCACAGTAGTTTACCAAGCTCTGAATACTCAATGGGGTTTTTTTTAGCCAAAAGTTCAAATCCGACCACAATCCTCCCTAAAACACATGGGGAGGTCTGCCCCAGCAATACCTCATGACCTGGTACCAATTTCTGTCTTAGGTAGAGGTTTCTGTTTCTGTGATAAAACATCATGACCAAAAGCAACTTGAAGAGGAAAAAGTTCATTTTACCTTAAAGCTTCTAGTCCATCATTCAGGGAAGTCAGGGCAGAAACTTAAGGCAAGAATCTGGAGGCAGGAGCTGATGCAGAAGCCATGGAGGAGTGCTGCTTATGGGCTTGCTCCACATGGCTTGCTCATCCTGTTTTCTCATACCATCCAGTACTCCCCGCACAGGGGTGGCACTGCCCACAGTGAGTTGTGCCCTCCCACAGCAATCATCAATCAAGACAATGTCCTACGGGCTTTCTTTTCTACAGGCTAATCTGGTGGGACATTGTCTCAAGTTGAGGTAACCTCTTCTGAAGTGACTCTAGCTTGTACCCGGTTGACAAAAAAACGAGTCATCACAGTAAGCAAGTACCTATATTGGATCCAGCTATTCTCCCCCGAGTCTTTTAGGCATACACCTAAGAGAAACTAAAGGATGTACTTAAAGAAGGACTTACGTGAAAATATCACAGAAGCTGCATTTGTAACATCCCCAAACTGGAAACAACCCAGATACCCACCAATAGCACAACTGGATAAAGTTGTGATGTAGTTATACAACAGCATATCAAATAAAATTAGAAAGGAGTGAGCTACTGGAATGTCCAAGAGCGTGGATGAATCTCAAGATGGATTTGCTGGACAAAATACAACCAGCTGAGGTACTGAAGACATAGTTCATTGGTTAAGAGTGCTTGCTGCTCTTCCAGAGGATCTGAGTTCGCTTCCCAGCTTCCACATCAGGTCACTCACATAACTCTAGCTCTAGCTGGGGTGGGGTGCAGGTGGGGTGGGATCTGATGCCCTCTTCTGGTCTCTCTGGGCATCTGCACATGTGGCATACATACACACATACACACACACACACACACACACACACACACACACACACACACATAAAAAAATAAAAAAGAATATATAAAAAAAAAAAAAGAATACAAACAGTTGAACCAGGACCTAGCTCGGCAGTAAAGTTTACTTCCTACTGGGAGATGGAACATCACACTGAAAGGAATACATGTTGTAGAACCTTGTTTACATACCATTTCAGAAGATGCAAAGGACAGAAAGTGGACCAGTAGTGTTGCTGAAGACTTGGGGTGGAAGACAAGGTGATGTAGAGAAAAGATGAAGAGAGGCCTGGCCAAGGGGCATGAAGGACGTTGGGAATGATGGACATTCTCATATTCTGGTGACTGTACATATACTCTGTAGTGGTTTGAGTGAGAGTGGCCTCCACAGGCTCATATGTTTGAATGTTTGTTCTCCAGCTGGCAGAACTTTTTGAAGGAGGTGTGTCACTAGGGGTGGGATTTGAGGTTTCTAAAGCCCACATCATTCCTGATTAGCTCTCCATCTCTTTCTATGCCTTGTGCTTGTGGATGAAATGTAAGTTCTCAGCCACTGCTCCAGCCACATACTTGACTGCCTGTGGCCACGCTCGGTGCCATGATGGTGAATTCCAATGCTCTGGAACTTTAAGCAAGCTCCCAATAAGTACTTTCTACATAAGCAGCCTTGGTCTTGGTGTCCTATCAACAATAGAAAAAGAGCTAGGGCAACAGATATCTCAGTTCAGCCAACTGTTTACCTATGTACAGTCTATTCTGTGTCTGTTACATTTCAATAAGGCTGGAAACAAAACATGTTCTGGGCAAGGAGTCACATGACACGAATTCTTTCAGTTCTGGACATAAGTTACCACATCACTTTGACCAAGTTTGACCTGTACCCTGAAAGCTTTGGGTTAGGTCTGGGTAACAACCCAAATGCTCTGAGGGTCCAAGTCAGAAACTGCAGATGGGGGACACAGCCAGGTTTACTGTGCAGAGGGGGCAGGGGCTGTGGCCACCTAGAAGATGTGGGCCCTTGTCCTGAAGAGCACCTGTCAATCACCTCCAGACATTCGCTGTTGCTGATTTGATAGACTGTGGGCACCTTTGGTGATGTTTCTGAATTTGCAAGAGCATATTAGTTACTCTTCAGTTCTCCCGCCTCAGCCTTCTGAGTGCTGGGATTGCAGTGTGTGCCACCATGCTGGGTTTGAATCAGTTCATTCTTTAAGGATTAGAGAGATACAATTTTTAAAAGATGATTTATTTTTATTTAATGTATATTGATTGATGTTTTGCTTGTACATACATCTCTGTGAGGGTGTCAGATCCCCTGGAACATGAGCTACAGGCAATTGTGAGCTGCTATGTGAGTGCTGAGAATTGAACCCGGGTCCTCTGGAAGAACAGTCAGTGTTCTTATAACTGCTGAGCCGTCTTTCCAGCCCTGCTAAAATTTTTAAAAGGAAAAAGGTACACTTGTGAAATTTGGATGTATTTATTTATTTATTAAAATAAATTTTTAAGACAAGGTCTCACTAGGTAACCCTGGCTGGCCTGGAACTTGCTCTGGAGACTGGCCTGGAAGATCTACCCGCCTTTGCCTTCTGAGTGCTTGGGATTAAAGACATGGGCCACCATGCTCTGCTTTAAAGAATTTAGATTATTAACTTGGTCATCCTAATTTTGTGGTGATATTTTATCTGTGTACCCCAATAAAGTTTATCTGAGGATCAGAAGAAAAAGCCAGCCACTACAGTAATCATAGAGGTCAGGCAATGGTAGTACACGCCTTTAATCCTATCACTCGGAAGGCAGAGATCCATCTGGATCTCTGTGAGTTCAAGGCCACACTGGGAACAGAGCCAGGCGTGGTGGTACATACCTTTAATCCCAAGACTAACCATAAAGGTCTGGAGCTCTGTACAGACAGACAGGAAGTGACAGAGCTGGGCAGGAAGAGGAAGTGATGTAGCTGGGTGGAGAGAGGAAGTGAAATGCAGAACAGAAAAACATATAGGCATGGGTATACAGGAAGTAAGTCTGTCTGGCTAAGGATTTCCAAGTGGTGAGGACATGGTTGGCTTCTTTCTTCTTTTCTGATCTCTCGGTTTTAACCCCAATATCTGGCTCCGGGTTTCTTATTAATAAGACTGTTTAGCTTATGGAATAAAGTAGAAGAATCAATCAATTATTCTATCTCTTCTTCCTAAAAATATTTCTGAAACACTGAATGGAATTGTAGCAAATTGACTGTGGGAGATGTGTGGTGCTTAGGGAGTTGATAAAAGCTCCAAAAAGCTGGGTGGATGGGAACACGTCACTAATCTGTAGATCACAGCTCTTGTCAACCTTTCTTGTCTGGGGCGAGAACTGAGAGCCATTTCAATAACACCGACCACCTCAATTGTGTGTTTGCTCTGTTCCAGTGTCCTGGGCACTTGGTGTGCTTCTTTAATCCTGGGGCTGGTGAGACGGCTCAGCAGGTGAAGGTGCTTGATGAGCAAGCCTGGCCCCTGCGTTCAATCCCAGGAACCCACATAACAATGAAAAGAGAGAACTGATGCCATAATATCATCCCCTGACCTTAACACGTGCGTTTCACATGCCCATATCCCTCACACTAATAATAATAAATAAGATAAACAGTTCAAAAGCTTTGTACAAGGACCCTATGAAATAGATGTATGAGGCAGATGCAACTTTTAAATTCTCCCTCCAAGGGTAAAGAACCCCAAACAGAACATTTCAATAACTTACCCACGATCACATGGTGCTCGGCTAGATTCAAATCTAGCTGTCAGAGTAGTTTAGCTTAAGGTCTGGGTTTCTTATATTCCTTTTTTAAAAAATATAATTTATTTGTATTTTATGTGCATTGGTGTTTTGCCTGCATGTATGTCTGTGTGAGGGTGTCAGATCCCCTAGAATAGGAGTTACAGACAGTTGGGAGCCGCCATGTGGGTGCTGGAAATTGAACCCAGGTCCTCTGGAAGAGCAGCCAATGCTCTTAACTGCTGAACTATCTCTCCAGTCCCTATCTTCAGTTTTTATGGAAGAAGAAAAGGGCGGTAGAGTAGATTTTCAGATGCTTATTACTAAGTACTAGCTACTTTATATATATCTTATTGAACTTTGCCCTCAGATTGTAAGACTCCTGGTATAGTCAAGAATGTGAGGAGATAGACAAGGAAGAACCTGTGGTTCTTTTTTATTAACACAGGAAATTTTAGAGCAGCATCCAGGCAAGAATGTCTAAGGAAAGCTTCCCACTTAGCATTTCATCCTTAGTTTGATCCAGCCTTAACCAGTTTGGTTATTTGGTTTGTTCATTCAAAGCCAGGAAGTAGGAATATGTGTGGCAAGAGGGTGGATGCATAGACTTCCTGGGGAATTAAGTTGATAGAGAACACAAATATCCAAGAAAAACAAACAATCAAACAAAAACCAAGATTTTATTTTTTTAATATTTATTTATTTATTTATTTTGGGTTTCTTTGAGACAGGGTTTTTCTGTGTAGCCTTGGCTGTCCTGGAACTCACTCTGTAGACCAGGCTGGTGTAGATGAAAGTTTCTGTCCTGCTAGCAGCTCCCAAATAAACACGCTGAGGCTTATTATTAATTACAAATGCTCAGTCAATAGCTCAGGCTTGATACTACCTAACTCTTACATTTTAAATTAACCCATATTTCTTATCTATGCTTTGTCATGTGGCTTGGTACCTTTTCTCAGTACAGCATGCCCATCTTGCTTCTCTCTGTGTCTGCTCGCTACTCCAGACTCCGCCCTCCCTCTTCCCAGCATCCTCCTAGTCTGGCTCTCCCGACCAATCTCTTCCTGTCCAGCTGTAGGCCGGTCAGTTCTATTAACCAATGGGAGTAACACATATGCACAGTGTACAAAGATTGTTCCACAGCATTTTGCCCACATTCCCAAAAGAAGGGTTATGAACATTTATTATCATTTAAAGGGAGTTGGTTACAAGTTGTTATTGGTAATGGTCAGGGGAAAAAAAGCTGAACAAAGGACATTAGATTCAAGAACCTCTTTCTGAAAAGGCTGGCTTCGAACTCACAAAGATCTGCCTGCCTCTGCCTCTCAAGTGCTGGGACTAAAGGTGTATGCTACCATCGTCTGGCAATAAAGGGATTTTAGGTTGAAGCATTTTAGCTAGTCATTTTTTGTCTTTGAACAGATTTGTGTGAAAGGTTTATGTTTTCTTTAAAGAAGTCAAAGGGAAGGAATTGGAGGAGTTCAGTAGGTACATGTACTAGACTTTCCAAACTTTAAACCAAGATAACCCTCAGTTAAATTTAGAACTCAAAGGAAGTCTAATCAAGAACATTTTCTTAAACAATACAATTTTATTTCATTTTCAAATACCCTACAATTTACCCTAAACAATGCAATATAAACAAACTATTATTTTGTGATTACTAAACGTATATTGGAAGGTACTCAGAACTCAGGCAATGGCAGTGGGCATGTGGTGCTGGACATGCCCAGCATCTTGTGCAGGACATGCCCAGCATGTGGTGCAGGTCCTCTGCCGGGGCATGTCTGCATGTTGAACTCGTTGGCAGATTCATGAGCAAGTTCTTGGGGCTCTTCTGGGAATCTTGAGCCCTGTGTTCCCATTGCCCCCACCCACCACTGCCCCAAGCCTTCTGGAGCTGTGGTTCTCACACTTCATAGGGCATTGGAGTGAGCAGGCTTGTTAAAACACAGACTGTCAGCTCCACCCCAGGAATTTCTGATTCAAGAGTCCGGGTGTGGCCCCAGATTTGCATATCCAACAAGTTCCCAGCTTGATGCTCCTGGTGTGCAGGATAGACTGTTGCCCCAGGGAAAATCCCTTCATGGCCTCTTGGCCTGAACAGACAATTTCTGTCTATTCTCAAAGGTCTGTGAGCTTCTGAAGAAAGGGATTGGGTTTTTTTCAGACTTTGAATAAAAGAAGTCTAAAAAGGAGCAAAAGGAGTCTGCTAGAAGAGATCATGGTTGATCTAGCCCTGCATAGTCTTCCAGTTACAAGGCTCCCCCCAAGTGTCTGCATTGGCTCCTGCCTCTAGGAATTCAGAGCCACATGATCAGAGTCCAAGCAAAACAGTGGTACCCAGTAGAACTGGGCATCATCCATGCTGTGCTATCCATTACAGCAGCCATGAGCCGTGTGGGGCTATGTGCTATGCTTTCATGTGTTATAACTTGGTTCCCACTGTGATGTATCAAGAGTGTGGAACCCTAATCGGACTATGGTCCTTAGAGGTGAGGCCCTTGGAAATTGTTAGTTTTAGATAAAGTCATTGGGATGGAGCCCCTGTAATTGAATCCTGGTGCCTTCATAAGGAGGAAGAAAGGGAGAATACACACTCACAAATTCATGGGCACTCTCAAGTCCCTGCCAGAAGTCCTGTGTTATTCTGGGACTCTGCAATAAGAAGGCCATCACCAGATGCGGTCCCTTGTACCTCTAAAATCACAAAGTCAAGTAAACTCCTTTCTTTATAACTCATCTCCTCTGTGGTATTATTTTACAGACAACAGGAATGAATGAATATGTTATAAAAATTAGTTAGAGTTAAAGAAATCAAAAACCCATTTTATTAGGTGGGCAGTGGTGGCGCACACCTTTAATCCCAACACTTGGGAGACAGAGGTAGGCAAATCTCTGGGGGTTCAAGTTCCAGGACAGCCAAGGCTACACAGAGAAACCTTGTCTCAAAAAACCAAAAACAACAACAACAACAACAAAAATGTTTATCATCCACAGTAGCCCATCTCAGGTTCACAGTAGTTACAGACAGCTAATGGCGACTCTGCTGAAGCTCAGACACAAAACATACCTGTCATTACAGAAAATTCTGATGGCTACGCAGGCCTCGACCAGTGTTGTAGAGTGAGAGGAAACAGGGGCGGGCAATGGGGTGCTTGTGCTCTTGCCCCATATGTTGGCACAGCCAGAGACTTTGCCAAGATTTTGGACCCCTTGGGATCCAAAATGGACCCTGAGAATGTCTGATCCCTTCTCCTCTCCTCTTTCCTGCACTCCCGATCTACGACTCCTGTGCCTAACGTGCAGTAGAACTTTTAAAACACAGCAAGGGTGGACTTGAGGGTAGTGCTGTTCCTGAGCAGAGCGTGATGCACCTGAGAACATGGGCTGTAGCCATCAGGATGTATGCCTTGTGGCTTCCCTCCCCAAGCCCTGTTGGCTTCTCTGGCCTTGGTGTCTTGCAAATGGCCCTCTTCCAGTAGCAAACTCTGTGCCTTCCCTGTGAGCTGAGACAGCTGGGCACCTTCAAAGAGGAGCAGGACGGACGCCCTCCCACTCTAACGGACCAGGCTTCTCCCTGCACTGGGGTGGGAATCCATACTTCTGGGCCAATGACAGCATGCTGTGTTCCAAGGCCTCACTCAGCAGAGGCAGTTTAACTGACAGGCAGAGTGCCCCTGAAGCATATGTACACAGAAGAACATGTCACCAAATATCTGAAATTGTCACTCTAGTCTGAATTATTTTGCAGTTATGATTATGTACATTTATTGTATAAAATGATGGGCTTTACTGTGACATTCTCGTATACCTACATAATGTGCTTTAATTATAAACTCTTTTAACTTTGCTTTTAGTTAGTGGAATTATTGTTACAACCCTGACTCCAACTTCCCTTTATACCCTTGGATGTTCTGATCTTTTTCAGTGGCTTTCAGTTTTAGCTTTGAAAGATGAATTGTCCAAAATGATGTCTCTCCCAGATCACTCTTCAACTGTAGACCTAGATATCAAACTGTTTCTTGAATTCCACCTCTGGGTAGTTCTCAGGCACTGGCTTCACAGAGTGAATTCAGAACTCTCTTTGGCTTCTTCCACCGGGCAACCCCCTAACTTTAATCCTAGATATAATAATTATTTGGAGCCATTGCCCTTTACGGGAGCTTATAAATATGGGAACCAATGGGTGAATCATAATAGTATGAAAACAGAATGGCATAAGTTATAGTTCATGGAAAGATTAGCTAGGTCCCAACCCCCCTGGTGCCTTCTCACCTGCAGGCAAAGGTTAAATATTTTCACACAAATGAAACCATGGTTAGAACGATGGTGGGAAGGGTTTAATTTTGATACAAAACAAAGGTTTAATAATTATGTAGAAGGAAAACTTCAGCTAGGGCCGTAATGTTCTCTGTCTGGATGAGGAACCACAAAAGAGGAATAGAGTATGTACTCATGAGATCTGTTCATCATTTTGAGAGAATTGTGTGACTGCATTGATGATTCTATGTCTAACACCCTGCTGGCCGATTGCCATGCTTCCTCAAATGATTGTATAAAATTCACTGCTTGGTCTGAGTAAAATTGCAGCAGTTTCACAGCATACTCTGGTGTCTGTGTCTGTCTGTCATCACCGAATCCCACTTATCCTGAGTACCTTCACCCCGTTCTCCCTCGGTCAGGTGACCCGACTGAGACCCAGTCCGCGGCACCACCGGCCACCACCCCTGACAGGGTGCTCCTCGCTCCTCAGAAAGCCGCAGCTCCCACAGCAGGCATGCTGACCTCCGTGTTGCCAGTGATCCTGCAAAGGCAGCATCATTAGGAAGGGCGAATGGACTCCTGGGATGGGCTGGCCTAGCCTAGCATAGGGTTGGAGCTGGTGTGGAATGAGAGGGGCAGGCTGTCTAAGACACGCCACAGCTCCGCTGGGGTAAAGACAGAGTCTGGTGCCCAAGCAGAGAGAAAAGGTAGCCCCTGGTGTGTAGGCATCATGATTCCTCGCGGGTTTGCACATGATGGGGACCCCACCACTGGCTGATCATGCTGCCAAGTGCCACCCAGCTGATGTCTCATCTCTGCGTTTGCCACACTGCCCCCTTCCACCTTCCCATCCCTCATGGGCTCCACGACACTGAACCGTGAAACTGGAACATGTGGGAAACTTGTCCGTGCAGCCTCTGAGAAAGCCCCCACTCCTCAGCAGCTCTGTAGTGTATGTAGTACTGGACATGTCTGGTGACCAGCTAGGTTTGGAAGGGACTTCACTGACTCTTCAGCTGCTGTCCTGTACTCCCAGACAAACTGAGAGGAAGTCAGTAATCACACACCGCACCCCCCTCGCTTCCACCCCCTCCACACCATCCTACATCATTTTCACCTGAATTTCTCTCACTTACCGTCTTGGAGGCTTCGCACTTGCGTTCTTCTGCCTCCCTCTGGGAGTGATTTGTCCCTCCTCCTCTGCCCCTTTAACTCTGAAATCTCCCTCTTGGTTTTGGTTGAAAGATAACTTCCTGCAGATAGATGTCTTCTAGACACGTGTCTAGATGACCAGCCTGACCCTGTGGTGTGGCACTCTTTACTCACCCAGTGACACTGTTAGTACAGTATGTGTCACTGTCTGGGGTAGGCCTCCTCCTGTGACAGGGCCTGCATGGTCCTCCTTGTCCCCTGCTGGCCTGTGACTAATGCTGCTGTGGGGTTTAGCCTATACACAGCATGTGTGTGTGTGTCGGTTAATTAGGCTCTTAAACAGGCGGTCTCAGAAAGAGGCAAACATCCGCTCATCAAAAGATGATAAAATGTTGACTAGCACAAACAACTAAGTAGACGCAAATTAAAACAACCTTCACGTTGGCTCTTCATCTCTTCGATCCCCTAAGGTTTGCGAAGCCCTGTGGGGGAGGTGACACCAGCAGATGATATCACAGGTGACATCAGCGGGCTCTCTTGCGGCAGGGATCCCTCAAGGTCAACTTGACAAACTCTACCGAAAGTTTAAACGCACAGAGTTTTTGGTAAATTTGCCCCTGGCGATGTTTCTTACAAACAGCTTGAGATATGTGTACAGAGAAGGACACGTAAGTGTATTTAGCAGGGCACTGAGGGAAAAAAGATGTGTGAACCAACACAAGAGCCCATCAAAGGGAGACTGTTAAACTGTGAGTCAATTTAGAAGAGCCTTGTGAAGCAGCTTTTCAATGACGGACATTTGCATATGTTTGTATGAAACATGCCTCAAAGCAAGAAAAAAAAAAAAAGGTCTAAATGCGTTTCTGTATGTTCTATATTTTTTAGACAAGGGTCTTCCTGGATAGCCTATGTTGGCTGGAAATTCACTATGGAGTCATACTGGTCTTGGATTTTTGATCCTCCTGCCTCAGCCTCGTGTGTGGTGAGACTTCGTTGTTCAGCACTAAGCCCATGTTCAGTTGTAAAATTTTAAAATGTACATACAGTATTTCTGGAAGAATTCACAGAAACTCTTGGTAGCATGAACTCTGGGGAGAGTGCCTGGAACCTGGGATAGGAAACTCACACGTGCTGTTTTAAGGGTTTGCCTATCTTATTCAGGGCACAGATTTTGATTGCAACAGTTACAAAAAGGAAACTAGTTTTGAAAACTGCTAATGAAAGGGGTTAGAAAATCTGAATCTGCCCGAGGTTCTAGAAATGTCTCTTCCCTCCTTCCTTTCCATCACAGCTAACATGAGGCTCTGGCTCCTTGTAGACCCATAGACACCTCATCATAGCTAACATGGAGCTCTGGCACCTTGTAGACCCATGAACACCTCCTATCACAGTTAACATGGGTCTCTGGCACCTTGTAGACCCATGAACACCTCCTATCACAGCTAACATGGAGCTCTGGCTCCTTGTAGACTCACAGACAGACACCTCCCATCACAGCTAACATGAGGCTCTGGTGACTTGTACACCTGAGGCTGAGATCATACTTC
This sequence comes from Peromyscus attwateri, assembly GCA_902168425.1. Taxonomy (NCBI): domain Eukaryota; kingdom Metazoa; phylum Chordata; class Mammalia; order Rodentia; family Cricetidae; genus Peromyscus; species Peromyscus attwateri. The sequence continues at coordinate 5,110 of CABHPP010131862.1, read as the reverse complement.
ACTCAAAGAGGTAACAGTTGCCCCAAGGGAGTTTCTTTTAGCTGTCTCGAAATGAAACTCCCCCCTTCTAGGTCCTTATGTCTATGTTTCATCTTCTCTGTTCACACACGGATGGCATTTTGCTGTGCCTTGAATGTTTAGACATGGCCTCCTTCCCCACTATGGAATGGGGAAACTCACAATGGAAACTCAGCCTCCATTGTGATGATTTGAGGAGCTGGTCCATTGGCAGGTGACTAGATGGAGAGGTGGGGCCCTAGTGAATGGGATTAAAGTTCTAGTAAGAGAGCCCCAGAGATCTTCCATCCCCCACACCACCATGTGAGCACAGCAAGAAGCCAGCATGTATGAACCAAAAAAAACCCTCATTCACCAAATCTGATGGCAACTTGATGGCAGATATTCCAGCCTTCGGAACTGTGAGAAATACACTCTTGTTTATCAGCCACCCAGTTTGCAGTATTTTGTTAGTTATCTGTTTAGCCACCAGAACAGGCTAAAACACCTTTTGTAAATTTGCTCTGCTTCAGATCCCTGTACTCTAATTTGGTGATCTAAGGAGGAAGAAAATATCTCGTCTAACACATCCCCGTCCTGACTCCCTGTGAAACTGGAGGCCATGCATGGCTCACTCATTTGTAGGTGCAGGCCCCAGACACAGAAGGTACTGGACCAACCTGGCAAGTCCAACTCCTTACATCACCTTAGTTCCTCACCCTCAGCTTGAAGTTCCCTCACAGGGGCATTGATGCCATTTAAGCAGGACTGGAAAAATTATCAGGTGATCTCTTCTACCCTCCTGGGCAGTATACTTTTCCTTTTCTGCTAACACTTTCAAAGTAAACTCTGTAGTTTGGCTTTGGAGGAAATGCCAAGTTGAAAATGGTGCGAGAAATCCATATGCCCTCTTCCTAGTGACCATAATAACATAATTACCTTTTCATTGCTTTTTTGTTTGTTTGTTTTTTTGTTTTTCGAGACAGGGTTTCTCTGTGTAGCTTTGCGCCTTTCCTGGAACTCACTTGGTAGCCCAGGCTGGCCTTGAACTCACAGAGATCCGCCTGGCTCTGCCTCCCGAGTGCTGGGATTAAAGGCGTGTGCCACCACCGCCCGGCCCTTTTTATTGCTTTAAGTAAACATTTTTTTTTTTTTCTCACTTGAGAATCAGACTAAAAGAGCAAGCAAGGTACACCAATGTCCATGGGAGGGATGTGTAAGGATCCGACACGGCCATATTATTTAGAGACTAGATAATGATTTCCTGCTGCTTTGGGTGTCCCATAGACTGAAACGCGATCCGACAAAGTTCTTTAGGAACTGCAGAATTGAAAGCTTGTCTTTCTCCAAAGGTCGTGCTGACAGAAGGTAACAACATATAGGGAGGAAGGAGAGCCGAGTCCAAGGAAGACCTGGAGAAAGGCCTGGGCTCTTAGCCTCAGTTGAAGGTAGCCTTGTTCATTACACATTACAGCCGGAGGTTCAGAGGTTGTGACCCCCATTGTACAACTGAGGAAACAGGTCCAGAAACCGAAGCCACTCGATCCAAGGTACACAGCTAATCAATGGCAGAGATTAGACTAATCCCATTCCAACCCAAGGCCAGCATTTTTCCATGCCGTGTGACATCTCAGTGGTCTGGCTTCTGGAGGCTTGGGTTGGGAAGCTTTGATTATCGTCTCCATAGTAACGGTCCTGCTCTGCACCCTCACCCACTCAGACCTCACTCAGTTTCTGTACTTGGTCCCAGCCCCAGGGCTTGTTCACATCGTGAATGAAGCAACTGCTGTGAGCCCCTTACATCACATAGTAATCTCCCACACAGTCTCCAAATGCCTTCTGCTGGCCTCACGCCCTGCCTGTCACTGCAAGCCCTTTATCAGCTTTCCTTTTTCCCTTCGCCGTCTCTCAAATGGCCCTCTCAAAACAGCATTCTTTATAATCATGTGCTAAAAAAGAAAAAGAAATTAAAGATGAAAACCATATTTGAGGTCCTCCCCTCTTCCGTTCCTTACACACTAAAGCTCAAAGTTCACCTTCTTCCCGTAACTTTATTCCTGGTACTTCCATTTTAGCCTTGTACACAGTCAGCCTTCAAGTTCTTTAGCTGAACAGCACAGGATGCTGACAGAATCCATCTTTCTGTCTGCTGGGATTTTTATCACAGGGTCCATAGAGTTCATGGTGGGTTCCTAATGATGAAGTATGGAACAGATGGACTCCTTCCTGATGAAGGCGGTGTAGTCTACATGGCTTGTCCAGACCACCTCGCTCCATCGGAGGCCAGTCTGGAATTCTCACTCTCTACAGTAGAAACTAACACATTAAAGGGTGTGATGGACCACTGTGTGTAGGACCAAGAATGTGTTGACCTAAACCATGCTCATCAGGGTTGTTACCAAATCAACCGTGGCAGCGAGGCACCCATTGTGTTTCCACAAACTCGATCTGGAAAGCATCCATTTCTATTATTATCATCTCCCACCACTGGAGCTGCCCACAACAAAGGGAAGGGGGTAAGTATGTCTGAAACCTTGCAAACATGACCACCCTTTTTCAGTTTGATGTGCTGAGATACCAAGAAGCCTGAGAGTGGAGATGACGGACTAACAGGGGAGGACGATGGGCAGGGAGGGCAAAACCCCCACAGAAAATGAATAACAACACCCTGGGACAAGAGCAGGCATTTGTGTACAGGGAGAGGGGGCTGGGAGATGGAGGCTTTAGTGAGAGAGGAGGGACGGTGCCAGCCCAGGGCTCAGCACGGAGTAGGTGTTGAATAAATGTCAGGGAGTCTGACTGTACACCAAACATCCAGCTGGGTGCACAGCGCACAGAGGAGGGAAGCTGCTGCCGATCGCCACGGCTCTTCCTCCCCCACCCTTCCGCCATCTGCTCCATCCCCGGTCGGAGCATGAGAAACACATCAAGTCCCGTCCCTCCTCCAAAGGGAAAAGCTGTTCCTTCCAGGAACCCTCTGTTCCCAGATCTTGGCAGGGCTGGCTCCTCCCTGTCCTTCAGGCCTCAGGCTAAATGCTACCTCCTCACCGAGGCCTCTTCTAGTCACTTCTCCCTCCTGGATTTTCTATCACATCCCGCATCCCTCCCTCCCCCCCCCGCCTCCCCCCCCCCCCCTGCCTCCCCCGGCAATTGGCAGAAGCGGTAATAATGACGGGTGTGCTGCTCTGCCTGCTTCTTGCCCCACTGGACGCCAAGCTCAGAAAGAAACTAGCTGTGTTTCTCATGGCCGTGACTCTGTACCTGAGAGGTACCGATGCCTGGTCAACACGTGGTCACTTCCTGGTCAGCTGGGATAGTCTTACAGACGAAGGTATGTGTGTCCGGGGCTTCACAGGGAGAACAAGAGTAACACCACCGGAAGCTAGCGGGGGAGGTGGCAAGTCAGGGGCCAGCTCCGAAGGATAGAGCTCTGAGTCTTGAAGCAGCACTAGACATCTGGACAGAAATGTTTGGGATGATAGGGCAAGGGGTGGGTGCTGCTAGTTCATCTCTGAAAGAATTGAACTCTCCCAGTGTCCATCCATCCGAGCTGGATTTTTTCTTTGTTCTTTTTTTTTGGGGGGGGGGGATAAGACATACCCACTGTACAGGAGAGATCTTATCCAATGGCCAAACCTAGTTTCCAAACACAATTCACGATGAAGGTTCTAAGTACTGCCGTGTATTGAGTTTCTACTAAACACCAAGCACTCCCACTGGCCATTTTTTGTGCAGCACATTCTATTTAAGGTGCAGCCATCACACGAGATGCCATTTCTCACCCCATCTTCAGTGTCTGATGACAGGAGGCAAAGAGCGAATAGGATGTCTGGACTCACAGGGCCAGGAAGTGACGAAGAAAACTTCCAACCCAGCTGCCTCCTACTCCGAAGCCCGTGCTCTTGGCCACAATCTTCTTTCTGGGCGGTAGTATCTCCCAGGTGAATCAATTAATTGGGTTTGGCTCAGTCCCTTGTGGATTGAGTCATCCTCGATCAGACTGCCTGAACCTGTTCCTCTCCCGGAAGCTGATTCAAACCTAATCCTTAAACTGACAAGGCAGAGGCCAAGACCATGAGAAACTCTGGTAACCCCAACAATGCAGTCTATATGCCCATTCCCTACTTAAAGAGCTGCTTTGCTCTAGGACGGGACCCAGAAGAACCAGGGTTTAACGACTAGACATCTCTTGCTTTGCTCAGCCCAGGATGGTTAAGGTGGGATGGTTAAGAACTTAGAGACAGACACACGGCTCTGAATGGCAGCCCTTGTACTTAGTAACCATGTGACCCTGGCTTGGCCATGTTTCCTTACTGATTGCACTTCAACCCTCACCTGGCAATGTACACGTGGGTAAGGACAATCTCACAGTGTGGCTGCAGGGATTACATGAAGAAGCATGCAGAGTGCCAAGCACTACGCTTGGCATCCAGCAAGCCCCCGGCAGTGGCTAGCCTTTATCGTTATTGGTAATAGTGTCCAGGGAGGGGTACAGCTGACCAGAGTGGGCTGGAATCAGCACAACGTCTCAGTCACCGTCTTTGGGTGCAGGGCGTCCTCTGGATTCCTTCCTTGTCTTTAAACTCTGGATAACTCAGTAAGTTTTTGAGGATGACAGCCATCCTTAACTCAGAGTTGGCTTCTGTTGAGAAATTAGCCAACACCAGAGGCAGGGGATGATCCTGGCTGCAGACGGAGGGCATCTGGATCGCCTGACTCCCATCAGTATGCTCTGGGTGTGGGCTTCGGAGTGTGCTGTACCAGCTTGTCTACACAGTAAGCCTGCTGTTTGGCTTGGGGCCTTGGGCGGACAATCAGCACAAGAACTGGAGAAAGAGACTTCAGAGCAAAGCCTAGTCTGCGCATGATCTGAGTCCCATCTGTAGGAATCTTGGTGGGCGGTGACAGGTCATCATATCCCCGCCCCCGCCGTGGGAAGGAGGCTTATAGATGCTGGTACCCCGGATGTGGTGGGCGAATCACTGTCTTTTCACAGGTAGAAAATGTCGGATCATTTGGCACCCTGCTTTCTCGGTCACTGAAAGTGGGCTGTGTTGAGATGCTGAGACCTCCGAGGTCGCCGCCAAGTGAGCTTCTGGGCCAGCAGGCTGTT
>CABHPP010131861.1:0-18578 GCA_902168425.1 Peromyscus attwateri | reverse complement strand
TGTTTCAAATCGTGTTCACCCTACTGACTTTTTGATACACAGCTCCACGCCAGTGTTGCTCTTAGGTACCACAACTTTGTTGCCAAACCAACCCATTGTGGAAGCGCTGTTCTCCAATTCTCTAAAGAAAATGGTAATCCAAGATCATCTTTTCTTAGCTGACCTCACCCACTTCACATCCGTTCCTATGCCTGGGGCGTTCTCAGGGACCTTTCTGCTTTATCAGTCTGTGTGGATCATTATCGTATTATCTCCTTTCTTTCCTACCTACCTTCCTGAGACAGGATCCCATGTAGCCCAGGCTGGCCTTGAACTTGCTATGTAGTCAAGGATGACCTTAACCTTCTTATCCTCTAGCCTCTACTGCCTAATGCTAGGACTCTGGGCATGTGCCAGGCTTGGATTATTACTCATTATTATTTGGTGAGGACATCAGCATGCCATTGTCCTTGTGTGGAGATGACAACCTTGGATGTCAGTCCAAGTTTGAGACAGATCTCATCCGCCACTGCATACAGCAGGCTATCTGGTAGAGGCATGCTGGGATTATCGCCAGCATGTTTTTCAAAGCAGTCTCTTCCCCTCATTTTTATCTTAGTTGTGTGTGTGTTTTGCCGGTATGGTAAGTCCATGCACCATGTGTGTGCAGTGCCTGAAGAGGGCGTCAGATCCCCTGGAACTGGAGTTAGAGCTGTGAGCGGCCTTGTGGGTGCTGGGAACTGAACCCCAGTCCTCTAGAAGAGCAGCTGTGCATTAACCACTGAGCTGTCACGTCTCCTGCCCTCCATCTAGCTTTTTAAGTGGGTCCTGGGGATCAAAGGTGAGGTCCTCACACTTGTTCGGCAAGCGTTTTATCCATTAAGCCATATCCCCAGCCCTTACTGTTTCTTAAAACACACACGTGTGTGTGTACACACACACACACACACACACACACACACACACACACACGCATGCGCACACATGCACGCACATGATTTCAAAATCAAGCCTGCAGGATTTGAAGATATTCTACCCTTGTTGGTTTTTATTAGTATGAAGATCAGACTGTAACAACTGGAGACCTGAGATTTACCTGCCTTGGAGTCACGTAAGGCAGTGGTTCTCAACCTATGGGCCTGACTCCTTTGGGAGTCACATACCAGTATCCTGCCTATCAGATTTACAGTATGTTCATAACAGTAGCAAGATTACAGTTACAAAGTAGCAACAAAAATAATTTTGTGGCGGGGGGGGGGTCACCACAACCTGATGAACTGTATTGAAGGGTTGCAGCCTTAGGAAGGTTGAGAATCACTGATGTAAGAAGAATTTCTCAGAAAGTCGGAGGCTGGCATTAGAAAGTGTAGAGCCCTTTGTATCCCTAGGATTCAATGCTTCTGTGTTAATGACTGTGAACTTTCTGTAGAGATGACCTTTCAAACTAATCCTCCCATGGGAACCCTACCTATCTCATAACTGCAGGCTCCAGCGAGCCTCCCAATGGCTGGTTGGCAAACAATCCTAAGCTGTTGGGTCCCCTCCTGCTCCGATTATAAGGACACAAGGACATGCGCTAACAGAGCTTTTTTTTTTTTTTTTTTCCTTTCTTCTATTTTTTTTCACATGAGGGCAGAGGAGTATGAAACTTGGGGTTGGGAGCTGTTAGCTTCTATGGAGCTAAAAAGGCAAGAATATTTTGGGAATAGGGAGTCAGCAAACACAGAACTACATTTCTCTTTCCCCTGGCCCCTCAGCAAGTTCCCCCCTAAAGAGGATAGCTTTATTTTTCTGAGGAGACACATTACCACCCATCAGACTGAACCTCCTGATCTTCCTATTTCAGGACAAAAAGCAGGCTAGCACAGAGGCTCACATGGACAGAGTGTGGCCTACACGCCCTTACTCATGGGAGCGTTCACACGTCTCATTCACTTCACACCCACTGCACTGCATTGTCCCTGGTCAATGAATGAGGAAAATCAAACTGAAGCACAGAGAAATGAAATCATTCAAAGCTCCCATTCATAGCTCATTAATCGGCAGAGCCAAAATTTAACTACAGGCAGTTGGAAGTAATGACCTCAGCAGGTAGTTGCTTTTGGGGCTCACATGATTCTGACTCACATAGCATCTACATGGGAAGACAGGGTGGGTGGGCTCAGTGTGAAAGGATACACAAAAGACATCAGATAGTACAGCGGGTGAGCCACTTGCCATTAATAACTTCATTACTGGCCCATTGCTGCCCCCTGGTGGCTTGCCTGGGAAACTCACAGACGAGGAAAGTCAAGGACCTAGTGCTGTTGGGATTCTATGTATGCGGGTGCACACCTGCACCCCAGCTCTTAGGAGGCAGAAGGAGGAAGATCAGAAAGTCAGGGTTCTCTGATACACTGCAAGTTCAAGGCCAGCCTGAGCTACACCAGACTTTGTCTCAAAAATTAAAAGAGTACATGGATTCCATACAGCAAACTGAGACCTACGACCAGACTGGTCACTTCAAGATTTAATCAATGAACTATTACCTGCTATGATGTTTCTTCTCTATCTCTTTGAGACCGGGTCTCATTTAGCCCAGGCTGGCCCTGAACTCATTATATAGATGGGGTTGGTCTCAAAACTTGCAGCAATCCTCCTGCCTCTGCCTTTTAGTGCTGAGATTATGGGTGTGAACCACCAAGCCTGGATTTTTTTGAGGGGCGGAGGTGGGGGTAGAGGTGGGATGATGGGTTAAGTACACAGTTCAGGCTTGTCTGGAGCTTATGACCTCCTGCCTCTTGTGGGCTAGGCCTGTTTATTTATTTGAACAGGATCTCAGTGTGCTGCTCAGACTGGCTTGAAACTCACAACCCTCCGCCTCCTCAAGCCGCCACCTCTCCTTTTTACCTTTCCGTTTCTAGGCTTCCCTATTAGGGCAGATGATGTCCCTGTCACCACGCCCCTCCGCTCCTCTTCAGGTGTTGCTATTCGCTAGGGAGTGTTTGCTGCTTCAAGCGTGCTTGGTGGTGTAGGATTGTGTGCAGCAAAGCAGAACAAGGTCACTTTCTACGGATAAGGTCTTGCTGGGGATAGAGAGAAAGAGGAAAAGGGCGGTTTCCACTGGCTGCCTACCTGCTGTGGACCTGTCGGGAAGAAGCCGGTGACCACAGCCTGAACACAAACGCAAGAACTGCAAGTTAGTATTTATCGGAAGGCTCAATCTCCAGTGCAGAGAGAGGGTGCAAGTTAATACTGTTTAAAAACCAAGACAAACCAAGCCGCTGCAACCAAGCATCATCTTTAATGAAGAGTTCTAAAGAACAAGAACCAAGAGCTGACCACAGAGAAGCAGCTAATCAGAGCTCAGTTTCTGCTGCAGAACACCTCTCAGCCAGTGTCTGGACTATTGCTGAAGCATCGGAGCTGAGGGCACTATGGAGACTCAGTAGACTGACTGGCCAGGTGCTCGGGACTCAGGAGGCACTTAAGAGACCAGGAACCTGTAGAGGTAATACCCCCAGCTAGAGGGGAGTCTCTTGGAGGCCATCCTTCACAGTGGATCCATAGCCCTGGGTCAAGTCATCTGACATCCCTAAGCAATCTCCTCCCGTCCCTACCGACTTTGATCCAACAGCAAACAGCCATGGAGACTACTCTACATTACTCCAGTCTCCCTCTCCCTTCTGAGGCCTCAACAAAGGCTATCAAGGGGGCAAGAGCTCGAGCTCTCAAGAATAGGGTCGCAGATACGTTTTTGGAGGTCGAGGGGCATCACACAGCAGTCTTGAAATTCTGTTCATCTTCCGCACCGGTTCAATTTCAGGTCTGATTTCTCTTCTGTGTCTTCCCCTCCCTGCAGCCACGGCCCTCACCCCCACAGACTCGGGGTGTCACAGAGTTTAGCCTTTGATCGCCACCGGGATCTCCCAGCAGAAGAGCTTTTGCTTTTTGTCATCCTGAAGTTCCCATTTCACCACGAGCTTTATCTGGAACAAGAAAAGGACGTGGGAAAAATGAAACCGGGACCCGATTTATCACCGTCAATCCTAATTCTTTCTTTTTAAGTCATATCATCATGAAGCCCCGATTAAGATATGGCCACTATCTGTGGCCTTAACTCTGAAGAGTGAACCAAGTTACACCATCTAACCTAGTCCAGTTTGTCAATGTAATTTTCCAAGTGTAATATTTCTTCCCTCTCTCCTCTTCTTTTCTGTTTAAATTATTTTCTAAATTTTATTTTATGTGTATGAACGTTTGCTGGAATGTATGTATGTACATTACTTGTATTCCTGGTACTGGAGTCACATATGGTTGTGAGTTGCTTCTTGGTGCTGGGAATTGAACCCGGGTCCTCTGCAGGAGCAGCTAGTGCTCTTAACCACTGAGCCATCTCTCCAGCTCCTCCTTTAAGTTTTCTTTTTCTCTTTTTAATAAAAATAATTTCTTTATTTTTAATTGTATGTGCACTGGTGTTCTGCCTGCATGTGTGTCTGTGTAAGGGGGTCGGGTCCCCTGGAACTGGAGTTACAGACAGGTGTGAGCTGCCATGTGGGTGCTGGGAATTGAACTTGTGTCTTTCACCACTTTTTAAATATATAGTCTTCATAGCTAACCCAGATTAGCTTTGAACTTACTATGTAGTGTGGCCCTAAATTTGTAGTAATCTCCCGACTTCAGCCCCCTGAATCCTGGGATTTTAGGTGGACTACCAGACCTGGTTATCAAATGTAGTTCTAAAACCCTTCTCTTCTTTCCTTTTTTCTTCCCGCCCTCCATTTGTTGAAACAGTTTTTGTTACACAGCTTTAGCTGACCTAGGACTTGCTATGTAGCTCAGGCTGGCCTCAAACTTCTGGTCCTCCCGTTTCTGCCTCCTGAGCACTGAGGTTACAAGTGTGCACTACTGACTTCACTCTGAGATCACAGGCATGTAAATAGAGCCTTAAAAAAAAGTTTTACATTTAAGCCAGATGGTGGTGGCGGTGGTGATACACGCCTTTAAATCTCAGCACTCAGGAAGGAGGCAGAGGCAGGCGGATCTCTGTGAGTTCGAGGCCAGCCTGGTCTACAGAGTGAGATCCAGGACAGGCTCCAAAGCTACACAGAGAAACCCTGTCTCGAAAAAACAAAAACAAAGCAAACAACAACAACAACAACAAAATTTAAATAGCTTCTCACTTATTTGACAAACTTCTATAGGCTTTCCCCTTGAACTGTGAAAACAGAAAATAAAAGCTCTTAGATTCTTCAGTGTAAAGAGACTTTCTTGTTAGCTAGAAATAAAAATGCCAAAGCACAAAGGATGGTCCAAAGCAGTGGTTCTCAGGCTGTGGGTTGTGACCTTAGGGGTGGAGGGTCAAGCGACCCTTTCACAGGGGTCATCTATGACCATGGGAAAACGGGTATTTACGTTGTGATAGCAAAATTACAGTTATAAAGTAGCAATGAAAATAATTTTATGGTTGGGAGTCACCACAGCACGAGGAACTGTATTAAAGGGCTGCAGCATTAGGAAGGTTGAGAACCACTGGTCCAAAGGCATGTGTAACTGGATAATTTAAAGGACAACCACCGTGTGCAGCAACAGAGTTTAAGTTAACTTCCTTGAACTGCCCTCCCCAACCCCCACCCCCATTGGCCTCGCCTCTCCCAGACGGGCCTGGAACTCACTGTATAGCCCAGGTTGTTTTGAACGCACGTCAACGCTGCCTCGGCTTTTCAACTGCCCGGAGTGCACATGAGCAGGCACAGCTCTTATCCTAGGCTGATTTCGGATTATAGATCTCATCTGAGATCTCGACTGTGACGCGCTCCATTCCAACCATGAGCTGTGTGGTTGTGACTGTTTGTTTCCTGAGACACAGTCTCACTTCTGCATCCCAGGCAGCCGGGAACTCTGGAACTCACTAGATAGTCTAGGCTGGCCTTCAACCCATAGCAATCCTCCTGCCTAAGCCTTCTAAGTGTTGAAGTGTGAGCCATTGTTCTTTCTAATTTTGTAATTTTTTAAAGACAGGTCTCACTGTGTAGCCCTGGCTGGTCTTGAACTCAGAGATCCCCGTCTCGGCCTGCTGAGTGCTGGGATCAAAGATGTGCACCAACACGCCTTTTTTTCTTAAAGATTTAATGAGTCACCAGGGCCAGTTGTGTAGTTTTCTCTGAAAGTCTTTGAGCACCATGTGCATGCAGTGCCCTAGGAGACCAGAAGAGGGCGTTGGCACCCCTAGAACTGGAGCCATGAGCAGAGTCATACAGCAGCTGGGAGTGGACCTGGGTACTTAGAAGAGCAGCAAGTACTCCTAACTGCTGAGCTATCTCTCTGGCCACCCACTTCTAATTCTAATAAAGTAGTTCTTTATTTATGGGGGAAAAGCAATTGCTTTACTTCCTCCATCTTTATCTCGATTCCTCTCTAACGGTGACAACTCCAGCTCCGCCTGCAGAAAAGCGGACATTCTGCCTGTCATTAGTACTACCACTGTTTGTCACTGCAACTGTCTTCACAGTGTAAGACTCGAGGAACAGTACCATGCACGTTCCTGAGAACTTGACTTTGTTTTCAGGACTTGAATATGCTACTGTTTAACTTGGTGTGTAAACTAACAGCTTAAGCTGTTTGTCAAACTAAATGCAAAGTACCTACTGTGGGTCGGGCTCTGACAGATACTCTGCATGCTAACTGAGGCTGTGAACTAGCTAGCCGTCTACAAATCTTTACTGTCTCCAACAACCCTTAAACCAGTGGTTCTCAGCCTTCCTAATGTTGGGACCCTTTAATACAGTTCCTCTGTTGTGGTGACCCCCAGCCATAAAATTATTTTCATTGCTACTTCATAACTGTAATTTTGCTACTGTTGTGAATTGTAATGTAAATACTGTGTTTTCCAATGGTCTTAGGCGACCCCTGTGAATGGACTGTTTAACCCCAAAGGGGTCACGACCCACATATTGAGAACCACTGCCTTAAACATAGACTGCTGGTAGTTTTCTTAGAATGTCTGTTACTTGGTACCCTTTTCTAGAAAAGATTGCACCTGGATTCTACTTGGCTTCCTTAAAAACAAAAACAAAAACAAAACTCCTGCTAAGATCGGTGACACATGCCTGTAGTTCCAGCCCTTGGGAGGCTGAGGCAGGAGGACTGCCTGTTTGTCTCAACACAAACAATTCCAGAACAAAACAACAAAGTAGCTCTTTATGTATGGGAAAAGAGCAATTGCATTCTGTAGTCCATTTTTCTCATGATCGTACCTGAGGGAGACCACCCCAGCACTGCCTGCGGAACAGGAAGTAGGTATAGCAGGGCTGTGGGCGGAGGGAACATCACTCCAAGGAAATGCTACTGTGGCCCTAAGGGCTCCCGCTCTTTTGTTAAGAGCATGGAGAAACCAGGACCCTGAAGATGCTGTCAAGAAAACTTAGACCTTTCACTATTTGCTAGCTGGCTAAAATTGTTTAACCCTGCACAGGCTTTGGATTTAGGAGCCCTGCCTCTAAATCTAAGCACCAGGACTTCTTGGTAAAGCAGACTTGGACTCTGTCTGTAGTACATAACATCAGAGGCTTACAATTCTTCACTTACAAGCCAGAAATAATAACACCACTCCACAGGGAGCTCCTGGGGATTCGGTCTACAAAAAGGGCATTCCTGGGTCCCTCAGGCCTTTTCAGCTTCACCAGAAATGACAGGCCCTTTGCCCCAGTCCCTGCTTCTTCTCCCAGCCTCCGATGTCTGACCCCGCCCCAGGGCCCCCGGTTTGATCAAGTGTCACTTACAGAGGGGTATTCACTCTTCACGGGCAGCTTGTTCAGGTAGTTGTAGACCTTGTCTTTCTGGATGGGGCAGCTGATCCCGCTCTTACAACCGTCAGGCTCCGGAATAGGGAAGAAGATTGGGAGTCCGGCCAGGATGCCGTACACTGAGGCGGAGCTGTTCTCAGACTGAGTGCCTAGGAAGACGAGAGCAAGACTGGTGAAGGACTGTGTATCTGCAAATTCTAAGTCAAGTCATCAAATAGTCTCAAATGCTGGATGGCTACCACAGCAGATCCGAGAGTCTCTTCCTTCTGGCGTCCCCATCTTCATGGGTCACCTAGCCCTGGTGCACAGGGTGGAAGGAGCGTGCTCCCCATCAAGGGAATCAGACTACCTGGACAAATAACCTTACCTAGCAGGACCACTGACCTCTGTCAGTGTGCTCTGTGTGTTTTAAATGTCACAGGCTAGCGCGGCAGTGACAGGTACTCCTTTAGATACTGTGTAAGATTAAAAGAGACCGTCATTTCTTGGTCCCCTCTAGCCTCTACACTGAAGATAAGCAGGAGGGATAAAATTATTATCAGATCAGGGCAACTAGTTATTACAGTTCTCAGGCAAGAGTGAAGAGATTCTAAAGAGGCCACTGTGCTCATCCCTCCGACTATCAGGCTATTGAGACAATGTGCCCCAAGGAATTGGAACTCCCCCTGGAATTCTTCCCGCAAAAGAAGGAATTTGCCATGCAAGAAGGTCACAGGGTTCTGATAACTTGGAGACAGGTCAGGAGCTGAGCTAACGATGTATTACACCTTGACCAGGAATGCGTACCTCTTGCCTTCTATCTGAACCTAACCCACCTCGACACCATCAGTAACCGCGAAGGGCTCACTAAGCCTCACTAAGCCTCTTGATTAGTTCCTCTTCCCAGTGTGACCACAGCCAGTAAGTTCCCTTTCTCACTCTTACCTGTCTTTTTAATTAGAACATCAAGGACGAGGCTGGGCCTCCCCTGTCAGGCTGCCAGGGCCCAGACCTGTACCCCAAAACCTCCAGTAATGTTATATGCTGTTGTGGTATTTTGGAGATCCAGGGTACTGGCTGTATTTCATTCTTTTAATTTTTAAATAACAATTTTTAAAAAGCCTAAAATCCATGTAGTTAGTGGGGGAAGGGTGTGAACATGTTACAGCATAGGTGTAGAGGTCAGGAGTCAGCTTTCCCCTTCCACTGTGTGGATTCTGGGGTTCAACTCCAGACTGTGAGGCTTGGCAACAGGCACCTTTAGCTGCTAAGTCATCTCATGAGCTCTTAATTTTATTTTTTTTTAATTTATTTTCATGTGCATTGGTTTTGCCTGCATTAACATCTAAATGAAGACGCCAGATCCCCTGGAAATGGAGTTATAGACAGTTGTGAGCTGCCATGTGGGTGCTGGGAATTGAACCCGGGTCCTCTGCAAGAGCAGCCAGTGTTCTTAACTGCTGAGCCATCTCTCCAGCCCCTTAATTTTATTTTATTTTTTTTTAAAAACGCATTTAGTCAGCATCTTGATCAGACTATTACTTTTCATGATCAACAAAACAGCTGAAGAAAAGTATACATTAAAAACCCTTCACGGGGGCAGAGGGTACTGGTGAGTAAGTCTGTCAGGTAAGAATACTAGTTACTCTTCTGGACGACCCAGGCTCGATTCTCAGCTCCTACACGGTAGCTTACCACCATCCATAACTCCAACTCTAGGGGATCCAACACACTCTCCTGACTTCTGTGAGCACCAGGCTTGCACATGTACACAAATATACATGCCGGCAAAAACCTTATATGCAAAAAACTAAAAGTAAAAACTAAAAAACCAAAGACAAAACAACAATTATAAAACAGAACAAAAACAAAACAAAACAAAACAAAACAAAACAAAACAAAACAAAACCACCCCACAAACCCCCATCACAGGAACACTTTCCACAGAACAGAAATGAAAATAACCTGTTCCACAACTAGTCACAGACACAGCCCAGACACACGAGAAATGTCTAAAGCATGTCTTCTCGGGAGCGGGCCTGCCTGCCGCTGTACTTTTGCTGAGTTCCTAACTGTTGTACCTGTGGCTTCCCCATCACTTCCACGGCTCTCCTCTCCTGCTAAGCTTTGTTTCCCGGCCGTAACTAGAACCTTCTGCCACAGATGGCTACTGCAGAACCAGCATCCTCAGCTTGGTTTTGTGGTTTGGCTAAGTACATTTACCACTACAGGAGCCAGAGCTGCTGCCTCCCAAGTCTCCTCCCGTCGTGGATCCCCCATTTGAAGACAGATTGTGGTAACTGCCAAAATCACCACAACGTCCACCACCACCAAAATGGCTCCCATTATTACCAAATCCATCATAGCTCCCCTACTGCCATCAGATATACCGGCCACCACTGGAGCCACCATGGCCACTGAAGTGTCCTCCATACCTAACACCACCTCATGACCACCACCGAAGTCCCCAGAACCGCCTGCCTTCTTCGCCTGGATGAAGCACGAGCCATTTCTTCCTTCCACAGGGTTTTTCTTACTTCACAGCTGTGGGTGTTCACAGGCTGGGGTTCTGAATGGCAGTCGTATCCAGTCACGGTTGTTAAAGGTGACAAAACAAAGCCCCTCTTCTTCCCCCTGCCTGTCAGTCATGATGTCACTCACCGCAGCCTCAGAGAGGACGCTCTGCGGTGTCTTCTTCGGTATCCACGAGGATCTTTCTCACGGGTGAGTGGGACCTGGTCTTTCAGGACACTCTCCTCTCACAGCTCTTTGGTTCCACAACACTTCCAGACACTTTCTGTGGCCCTGTAGTCATGGCTGTACCGACCTCCTCCACCATGGTGTAGTGATAATTACAAAGACCTAGAGTGCTTGGTGTTTGGGCGAGTGTTCTCTATTGCTCAAGATGGCCCCTCAGACGCTCATCAATTGTACCGAAACTCAGAACTAGAAAAGAGAGCTTCTGCAGCGGTTGGGGCTCCTTAGGAAACTTTTACTTTTTTATTTTTATTTTTAAGATAGGGTTTCTTTACATAGCTCTGGCTATCCTGGACCTCACTATGTAGAGCAGCCTGGCCTCTGTAGATTCTCTGCCTCTGCCTCCTGAGTGCTGGGATTAAAGCTTGTGCACCACTAAGGCCGGCTAGGAGACCCTTTCTAAGACATGCTGTCAGAGAAACGACAGCCTCCAGCCATGCTTCCTCAGCTCTTGTATAATATTAGAGGGACCAGCCTTAATATTGTACATCCCAGGGGCTCAGGAGAGAGAACTACTAATGGTGAGGACTATTTTCAGGAAATAGAATCTCAGCACATCGAGCTCTTTAGTTCATTCACTTTAATTCATTATCATCTCTAGCTTTACAGTTATATACCCAAACAATCACAATCCTCCCCTCCACTCAGGTTACCCGGCCTGAATTCCTGTGTGGTCATAAAGGCAGGTAAGAGTTTCCTCAGGCAGAGATTGTCAGGCTTCCAGGGTCAAATGGAGGGGAGATAAGAATCACATAGAGAGGCAGTAATTGTTAATTATCATTTGCAACCCAAAGGGGAAGTGACTAATGAATTAACTAAAGGCTAAATTTGGGTAATATCTAAGAAGAGGGATCTTATGTGCTCAACTATAGTATTAAACATGATTGGTAGAAAATGTTAAAAATCTATAAGTTGCTAGGTCAATGGGAGAAAATAAAACTGTCTTCTTTTTTCCTGTGGCTCCTATCTGTCCAAGTTATCTGCCGTTTTTCTGCAGGGTGGGGGAAAGTGTACTTGGTTGCTAGGCAACCTGTGTACAGCTAGATGCCTCTGATGATAGTTAAAGGGAGATCTGGAACTGGAGGTAAGATTTGGGAAAGGAGGAAGTTAAGCTTCATTGGCACATCTGCCAGGCCTTCTCAAACAGGTAGTCTGGATGGTTAAGTCTGTTCTTAGAGAGTACAGAGGTATCTCTGATAAGGTACTCTCCTCCATCTGGGGATGGACCTGGCCGGATGCTGCCAATGATGATAATTACAGGGAGGTTTGGGGTTCTGGCTGAGCATAGCTGTTAGCGCACAGGTTATCTAAATATTCCTAGAAGTGGTTAGGTAAGGAGTTAGAGGTCTATAAAGTTAGTAAGGCTGTAAGAAAGGAGGGACCGAGCTAAATTGTGTAAAGCTATTACTTAACGTCCACCTGACCTAGGGGGTGTCTCCTTGTGGAATTTACCTTAAATCAGGAGACTTGCATGTGGACTGTTATTACTGCTAGTCCTTGAAAGTGGCCAAGGGAGATATCTGATTCCAGAGAAAGCCTTTCCTGAGGCTGTTCTCCAAATACCTGGAATGTGTATGTCCAGAGAGTGATCAGTCCACACTGTTAGCCCTTCTTACGGAAAAGTCAATTGGGAAAACTATGAAGGCACACATGATTTTCATAACAGAAGACAGCTGATATATAACAAGCCAAGTAACACCAAAAGCTCCTTGGGATTTGGCTTCCTCTAGAGGAATTCCCTGATTCCTCCAGGTAGTGACTTTGCCATAACCAGCTGAGTTCTTATGATATGTTCCTGCGGCCCGCAGTACTCAGCCTCAACAGAAAGCGGTCCTTAAACTTTTTGTGTAAGAACATGTGCGAGTGTTACGCCTGAGGTTGCCTCAAGATGCCGTGCACCTTGTTTTTTGAGACCATCTTCTTGGCCCAGAACTTACCGATTTGGCCCGGTTGGCTGCCAGTAAGCCTCGGGGATCTACCTGTTTCCACCTTCCCATTGCTGGGGCTATGAGCCTGTTGCCAGGACAACCATTCCTGACATTTTACATGGCTTCTGAAGATCCATCTGAGGTCTTTGTGTTTGTATGGCAAGCATGCTACTGACTGAGCCATCTCCCCAGCCCTCAATTAAAAAAAAATTTAAGTAGGGCATGGTGGCTCCTGCCTTTAATCCCAGCACTAGGAAGGAAGAAGCAGGGGGATCTCTGTTAGTTTAAGGCTGGCCTGGTCTACATAGTGAACTCTAGGCCAATTAAGGCTACATGTGAGATCCTGTCTTTGAAAAAAAGAAAAAAAAATTTTTTTTTTTTTCAAGACAGGGTCTCTCTGTGTAGCCCTGGCTGTCCTTGAACTCACTCTACAGACCAGGCTGGCCTCGAACTCACAGAAAGGATATTGCTATTTAGTCCAGGCCAGCTTTGAATTCTCTTGCTTCCTCCTCTATAGTGTTGTGACTATAGGCATCAACTGCTACACGTGGCTGTTTCATTCTTTCTGTGTGGGTAGACATGGCTTTCACTTACAAGGCTGTGTGTGTGTGTGTGTGTGTGTGTGTGTGTGTGTGTGTAGGTTGGGCATGGCTTTCGATTGCAATGCCATGTGTGTATCCACAGGTGCATACAAAGGAGACCAGAGGAGGACACCCTGAGTTCTGCCCTCTTACTCTCAGATTCTCAAAGGAGCACTCTGAGATAAAGTCTCTCACTGTGCTGACTGATCTTGTGTCAACTTGACACAAACTAGAGTCATCTGAAAGGAGGGAACCTCAGTTGAGAAAATGTCTCCATAAGATCTGGCTGTAGGGCATTTCTTAGTGATTGATGGAGGAGGGCCCAGCCCACTGTGGGTGGTGCCATCCCTGAGCTGGTGGTCCTGGGTTCTATAAGAAAGCAGGCTGAACAAGCCATGTGGAACAAGCCAGTAAGCAGCACCCCTCCAGGGCCTCTGCATCAGCTCCTGCCTCCAGGTTCCTGCCTTGCTTGAGTTCCTGTCCTGACTTCCTTCAATGATGGAAGTGTAAGCTGAATAAACCCTTTCCGCCCCAACTTGCTTTTTGGTCATAGTGTTTCGTTTCAGCAAAAGAAACCCTAAGAAACTCACTAAACTGGAGCTAGGCTGGTGGCCAGCAAGGGCCCCCACTCCCCACCATCCTCCAGCCTCTGTACTCATAGCCCTGGACTTCAGGCATGTGTGCAGCCACACCCAGTTTTATGTGGGTGCTGGGATCTGAACTCAGGCCCTCATGTTTGTGCGATAAGTGCTCTTACCCCAACTGAGCCAGCTCCCCGGCCTCTATTTATTTTTTTTTAAACAAATAAGCAGAGGGGATAGGGCGGATTAAGAAAGAAAGCCGAGAGCTCATTCTCTGAGCTTTGAAGCAAGCAGTGCTGAGAACTCTGAGTTCTAGATAGTTCATGGGAGAGTAAACAAAGGAAGCGCTGAAGACAGCTGCTCTGTCCAGAAGAAGCATTTTATACTTGTCTAGATTCTTTAAACTTTTTAAAATTTTATTTTCATTTATGCTTATGTGTGTGTATGCGCACAGATGTGTGGGTGCCTGTGCAAGCCCGAGGAGGCGCATTGGATGGCCTGGAGCTGGAGTTCCAGGTGGTTGTGAGCTGCCACGTGGGTACTGGGAATCCAACTTAGGTCTTCTTCAAGAGCAGCAAGCTCTCTCAACTACTGAGCCATCTCTATCTGGTGCACAACCTCTGTTGTGCCTTTAAAGTGTGTGTGTGTGTGTGTGTGTGTGTGTGTGTGTGTGTGTGTGTATAACAATGCACTTGTAGGAATTAGTTTTCTCCTTTGACCATGTGGGTTCGAGGGACTGAAGTATCCAGCCTGGTGACAAGTGCCTTACCAGGGAGCCATTTCACACACACCCTTTCTCTTTTCTTTTTTTCTTTTTTTTTAAACCAGAGCTGAGGACCGAACCCAGGGCCTTGCGCTTGCTAGGCAAGCGCTCTACCACTAAGCTAAATCCCCAACCCCGCCCTTTCTCTTTTGAGATAAGGCGGCAGTTCTCAACCTGTGGGTCTCAAGTCCTTTTGTGGGTCAAACAACCCTTTCACAGGGGTTGCATACCAGACATCCTGAATATCAGCTATTACAATTCATAACAGCAGCAACATGACAGTTATGAAGCAGTGACAAAAATAATCTGAAGGTGGTGGTTGGGGTCACCACGACACGAGGAACCGTATTAAAGGGTCGCAGCATTAGGAAGGTTGAGAACCACCGAGATGAGTCTCTCCATGTGGCCGTGGCTAGCCTGGAATTTCCTATACTATGAGGCTGCTCCTGGGCTCATGATTCTTCCCTTGCAGCCTGGCTTGAATGAACATTATGCAGAATGTTAGAATTTGTGTCTGTCCTTTTTCCACCTCTCGCTGTCTCAGTCAGGTCTTCAGGGCTGCACTGGAGACAGCAGGAGCCCAGGATGAGAAGGGTGTCTCAGGACACAGTTGTGGCCCTGGGGGTTTCCTGCTGGGAGACAGCAGACTGCTACCCTGGCTTCAGAGAGGCTCTCACACAGTTCTGACTCACAGCTAAGTCGGCACAGCTCCCAGCTTTTACAACATCCTTTTTATACGTTGTGAAACTACTCTGGGTTTTTTTTTTCCCCTCCCTACTTCTAGCCAGAATTGTAAGTTAAATATGCTTCCTTTTATCAATCCAGTCCTCCAGGTTTCCTTTCAGAATGGGACAAGTAATGGAGAGTTATGGACCCAGATTCTGTCCTGTCCAGCAAAACAGTGAATTCTAGCTTTGTGCAAGTCAAAGAGGAGGCTGACAAATTCTTGACAGCCAAGCCACGGACCCCTACATTCCTATGCTCATTCCAACGCCTCCCATTTCTATTATGGTTCGGCATGAATTGGAGGTAAAGTCACATTTACTCACCGCTAGTGAAGGTGACATTGACGCTGTAAGACTGGCCTTTGTGTAGCTCACAGGGCTGGCTGGGACATGGACTCACATTCACTTCCTTTATAACTCCCACCGTAGAGCCTGCAAAAAAAGAAAAGTGAATTTGAATAGGAGGGAAAACACATCACTGAGGCTGACGGCGCCTCATGGAGAAGTGCGTTCCTCTCTTGGGGTACTTGATTTTCTTCTGACTGGCAAGAATTCGGGGCTGGGGAGAAGGCTCAAAAGGTAAACGAAGCACTTGCTGCACAGTATGAGGGCCTGAGTTTGAACCCTCAGAACCTACGTAAAGCTGGGTATGGCCGTGTGCATTTGCAACCCCAATGTTCTTACAGAGGCATGGAGGTAGAGAAAGGTAACCCTGTTAGCTTTCCAGTCAGCTAGCCTGTGGGATGCAGCCAGTATAGTGGCGAAGAAACCCTATTTCAAACAAGGTAGAGGCAAGGACCCACATCTGAGACTTCCTCTCATCTCTACATGTGCATGTACATCATACACACACCTCTCTCTCACACACACACACTCAACACACAAAATAATGCAAAAGTTGAGAATCTTGGTACTGCTAAAATCAATCCTATAAACTGAATGAAAAGCTAGTTGATTTCTTTGCAAAGAGAATACTGATTTATCTAATTAAGAAATATAGTGAGACCGTGTTCACACAATACTGTATTAAAAAAGTCAGGCATGGTTGCGCACACCTTTAATCCCGGCACTTGGGAGGCAGAGGCAGGTGGATCTCTCTGAGTTCCAGGACAGCCAGGGCTACACAGAGAAACCCTGTCTCAAAAAAAATCAAAAAATAAAAGCAAACAACAAGCAAACAAAAAACCTAAAGGCTCCTAGATTCTTGTCTTGCTTTTTCCCTTTCTCCCCACCCCCCTTTTTTTTGTGGGGGTACTTGGGGACTGAACTCAGGGATCTTCATATCTTGTCTTAAATTCCTTTTTTAAAAAAAATTCATTTATTGTATGTGTATGTGTACATGTATATGTGCCACAGTGCATGTGTGAAGGTAAGGGGCAAACACTTTTAATCTCAGCACTTGGGAGGCAGGGGCAGGCAGATCTCTGAGTGTGAGGCTAGCCTGGTCTACAGATCGAGTTCTAGGACAGTCAAGCCTACAAGAAGAAACCCTGTCTCAAAAAAAAACAAAAAACAAAAAACCAAAAAAAAAAAAAAAAAAGGAAGAAGAAGAAAAAAAGAAATAAACAGTTGTGTTAGTGGTCTGGGTTAGCTAGCCAAACTTGGTTTTTTAAATCAGTGGTACCTAAAACCCACTGTCTTATGAGTGAGTGGCTTATAGAATTTAAGAGGAACCACCATCTCAATCCTCAATAGAGGAATGGTCCTGAAAAGAGGAAACAGTTCCCTCAAGAGTGGGAGGACCGTCCCCTAAAACTGAAGTTCTCCACAGTACTTCTGCTTTCCTGTTGGTCACGTTCTCCAGGGCAGCTCTAAGAGGCTCACTCACAGTCATGAAGTACTCTGGCTCTAACAGCCAGGATCTCCAATCCTAACTAAGTCATTAAACTTTGCCTTTTCCCAGAACCAAGCAGAGGAGGAGGAAGCCAGAGATCAAGACCCTTATAGCTTCAAACACACTCAGGGCCCGGCTGGGACCAGGTTGGTCGGTACATGCAGCACTTGGACAGCTAAGGCGGGAAGAGCAGAGTTTGAGGCCAGCCTTGTTTCAAAGAAAGAAAGAAAAAACAAACTTAGGTCCCAAGCAGGGCTGATTTATCCATCAAGACGGAAGCAAGACCAGCTACATCAACAGGTACAGAAACCCTTCTAGCAGAAGAGAAGGTATTTGAAGGAGATACTGCGCTATCAGACCACTCCAACAATGGACCCCAGTAGGCTGGCGGTCCTTTTCAGCTACTGGAACTGAGGGGGCAGACTTTGGCCTATCACCTGGGTTTGGAGTCTAAGGCCAACTTCTTACTGCGTAGCCTCAAGGCAAGTTACTTAACATCTGGGGCTGCCCTGAGGGTAGTGAGCCTACATATCCTCAGATCTGGAACAAGTCGTACCACTGAAATCACTGACTGTAATCACCATTATTTCTGGATTCAGTCCAGGAACTGAAACAGCTGCTCCTGGGTGAGGAAGCAAGGCCTCCTCTGGCATGAAAGCTAAGCTTCTCACCTTAAATACACTTCACGGACAACAGTAACGTTTACAGCCAACAGTATGGACTCTGGTCATAAGTTGTGGCTACATGGACTGCCATGTAGTTTCCAGGTTAGCTTAGAACTGGTCACGGAGACCATGAAACGACAAAGTGAATGCGCTTGACTTTCTCTACCTGGGCTCGCCCTCAGCTTGGAAGGGTCCCTTGAAATTCCCTGTGTCATCATACCTGATCAATGAGCTAGTCCCCTTGGGGTCGTAAGTGACACTTTGCAGTCCCTATCGCTCCTGGCACACCCTCTCACTGCATCCCATGACTGGCGGTCAGGAAAAATAAAGTTGAACATCCAGTGCTCCGGTGGCAAGGCTTCAGTGTCCAGCTCTACCTGCTTCTTCAAAGTTAGGTCACGTGATCTCACAGGATCAAAGGAAAGGGTACTTACAGTTCTTTTGTGCAGTCCTGTCCGTCCTCCCACCCCCCACCCCCCGCCCCCTGACAAGAGGTTCCGGGACTTCAAAGGTCAATAGAACAAACCCCTCAGTTCCCACTGCAAATATTGCATAAGTAAGTAGTTCACTAGCTTCCAGGTCTCACTTGAGTTAATTCCACCCCAGGAGAAGGTGGGCACAGAACGGAATGCAAATCTTTTCATCGGGGTGCTGAAATTTTTCCCTTGTATTTTCTAATTTAAAATCTGTCATGGGAACCCCCCTTTCTTTTAAGTTCTTTATGTCTGAGTAAAAGTACTTGCTACCAGGGCTGACAACCTGAGTTCAATTCCTGGAACCCACACAGAGGAAGAGGAGATACGATTCCTACACGTTGTCTTCTGACCTTCACATGTATGATGTGCATGTGTGGGTCCTCCTACATACATACACACAAATAAATAAAATATGAAAAACAAGTTCTTCCCAGAGGTATATATATATATATATATATATAAAAAAAAAAAAAAGCAGGCATGGTGGTACATGACTTAGATCCCAGCATTTCTCTTCTTTTTTTTT
>CABHPP010131860.1:67584-78043 GCA_902168425.1 Peromyscus attwateri | reverse complement strand
CTAATTTGTGTGGCCCATATACTCATTGGAACGTGGTCAAACTCCCAGTGGCCAGCCCCTTAAAGAAAAGTGAGTCCTTCCCCCGCCACACACCCCTGCCAGAAGTCATCAACTGTGAAGAGCTACACTTTAGCATCTTTATCACAGTTTTGAAGGACTGTCTCCAATAGCTTCCTGTATGAACTATTTTTTTTCCTTATGCGGGGGAGGGGTGATCCATGGTACTTACAAAGTACATGGAAGACACCAATAGGAAAGACATGAAAAGCACCCTTGGGTTTTTAATATAAGTTTATCTAAGAAATGTTAGCAATTCATTTACATAGAAATTATCTGATTCAGTAGAAGTGCACACCCAAACATAACTTTTCAATAACCACAAAGGATTGTTTATTCTTCTGGCAAGGAGCAATGCTAAATAAAAGAATTCAGAATTGAAGTGACTTCTTCTAGCCCCTGTATGAGTTTTACATTCTCCACCCCCATTATAGTAGGAAGAGTTTATGGTAGATTTTCCCCCATCATATACTCAAATGCACAGAGTAGAAAGTTCTACATGTATACCCTTCACGAGCAATGGATATAAGCAAAGGCAACACCATTTTTTCTACACCTTCTGAGGAATACAGTACAGACACATAACTGTCTCCTGAGTCTCCTGAGCTCTGTGTAGACAGGTTTTAGGGAACTGCAATCTTCCTCCCCTTCTCTGTCTGTGCCATTTTAAAAGTAGACTAATTTACTAAACACATATGTGGGGTGTTCGAATGTAACCAGGGAAATCTTTTACATGCAGAAAACTCTTATTCCACTATACCTTAGAGAAAGTAAATACATGCACTTGTGCACACACGTACACCCCCCCCCACACACACACAACTTGCTCTGTCCCCTGGCAGAAGGCAGCCCAGCTTGTGTGAGTTGTAAACGGAAATCAATGAGCTCTTCAAAGAACCCTGAAATCCCTTTATCAACATGCACTCACATAGCCAGAGCCATGAGGATGGGAATCAATACGTCTCCTAATCCTGAAGCCCAGTTCTTGGCAGCAGCCCAAGGACCAAGCCAGCTGCAACATGGCAACTCATCAGAGACTGTTTGCCTGGCTTCCCATGACCTCACTGTAACCTAAGAGCTTTCTTCCAGTGGTGAGGCTGTGCTGGCTTGTCCTCTGAGCCAAGGGTCTTCTGGCTCTTATGTGGAACCCCTCACAAACAGGAAGCAAGTCAATGCCTCTTAACAGCTGATTCTTGAACTTGTCTGGTTCATTGAGCTTCCCTGCTGGCATGCTTTCTCGCTGGCTGGGTCTTCATGACTTCTAAACAGCATTTTTACTGTCCTCTATCAGGTATTAGCAAAGCTGTCTTTCTTGACTTGACTCACCCTTCCGGGCTGACCAGTCCTGTTTCATGCACCCCAATTTTTCTCCAGCTGCATTTTTAACTTCTGTATTCTTGCTTTGTGTATTTTTAAATTTTCTGTATTCAGGCAAATCTTTTTCATTACTGGAAAATATAAATACTGAATATATAGTCAGCAAGTTTGGTATAACTGAGTCTCAATCATGATATAGAATTCCCACTGCCTATAAGTTCTCTCCTATACCTAAATATTCATTCCCTTTCCTTGGAGTCAAACAGTGCTCTAATGTTTACCTTCCCTTGTTATTGAAAAACAAACATATAGTATGTGTCCTTTCATGTCCAATTTCTTTTATTTAACATAATGTTTTGAAATTGCTTCATATTATTAAATGTACTGCTAGTTAATTGGATTTTCTTATGGGGGTGTAGTTTTGATTACTGTACTGGTTAGTTTTTATTGTCAACTTGACACAACGTAGAGTTACTTGGGAAGAGAACTTTCATTGAAGAACTACCTTTTAGCCTTTTAGGTCATATCTGTGAAAAAATGCCAGAATTGATGACTGAGATAGGAGGGCTTAGTCTACTCCAGACAGCACCATCCTTAGGCCAATGGGTCTGGGCTATATAAGAAAGAAAGGTGAGCATGAGCCAGAGAGCAAGCCTGTAAACAGCATTCATTCCTCTATAGTTTCTGCTTTAGTTCCTCCCTCAAGTTCTTTCTCTGACTTTCTTTGATGATGAACTGTGACCTGGAAGTGTAAGTTGAAATAAACCCTTTCCTCTCCAAGTTGTTTTTGATCTGGGTGTTTAGTATAGTCATCTAGGACAATTACTGAACAATATTTCAATACACAAATATGCTTAAAATTTGCTATATGTCTGGTCTTTTGAGTCCAACATCTGGACTCTTTAACAAACAAGAATAGCCATTCTTGATTCAATAAAATGGGAAAGAGGTACCAGAAGGTCCGAAGGGCCCAGGAGTGTTCCCTCCACCAGCTTACCCTTCCAACACAGCTGAAGTGGTATCGATACCTAGTCATTCCATGGTCCCATCTCAACTCTTCATCTGCATCACAAAGCCCCAGCAAAGCTTTACACAGGCCTCTGTTACCATTTTTATAACTTTATGTCACATTGTCTCTTTTAAGAACTAACTCTACCTCCTACCTTAGTCAACTGTGAACTCAAATCTAAGGGTGGTCTTTTATTCTGCTAAATGGACATAGTAAGAAACCCATACCTGAGTTCTTATCTTTATGCCCATAGATAAATGTATTTCTCAACTTTCATCATAGAAGATTCTTTTTATGGTATGTGGTGATTAATACAGAGATCTACAAACAGCCAATGTGCAAAAAATAAGATTGTAGAGTATTCAGTTTTAAATGGAACATCTATAACATGCCCTTTCCCCTTGGGGCTGGGGGATCATTGAGGGAAAAATGGATGGGGCAGGGGATGATGAGGTCCCATTAGCAACTGGTGATAGCTACGAACCTATTAGCAACTGATGGCTGCTTGTTAAGGAAAAATCACTTTTCTTTAGGGATGCAGGCCCTGGAAGGCCACTCATATACATACATGCATCAGTAAATAGATTCTGTGGGTATTAGAGTATATTTTAAAACACATGGCATTGGAAGATAAAATGGGGGTGGTATAAGAGAGGAATTAGAGGAGAGATAACAGGGCTGGATTTGTTCAAACACACTATATACATGTATGATTATCAAAGTTTTTAAAAACTAAGAAACAAAATAAAATGTATATTGGCTTTGCATCCTTAGTGCCTATCACAGTCATTAAAATTCCATGATATAAATTAATATACAAAGAAAGAGATGACTATCCAGATAGTTGGGAATATGGATGGATGAAGGAAATGAAGAACAGGGGTATATCGCCTCCTTTTTGGCAGTCCTCAAAAGAAGCAGGGCAGTGATTTTCATCTCTGCCTTACATATTATTGGTCCTTGTGACTCACATTAATTTGACCAAGAGTCAAATACCCGAGAAGCATCTATAATAGGTGGATCTTCCCACCCATCACAGACTGCTTTTCCGCTGCTTCCAAAACAGTTTTTATAAGACCCAGAAATTAGGCAGAGTTGGCATTCATCTCCAGCCACAGAACTTAAAAATCAGTGTGGACACGGAGGGACTCTTCCCTGTCTGGACAGGACCAGTCCAAGTGAATGGCGGTGATGAAGCTGCTGGGAGAATCCAATATAGCCCTGGAGGTAACCAAAAGGTGGCATCCAGACAATTAGAGAGCTCTGGAACACTGTGAATAGCAGTTAATACTCAGCTGTTTCTCACTCACCTCTCAGATGGTCCCAGCAGGAAACAAGTCTGCGGCTGTCATGTTTATAGCTAATTAATGTTTATTTATACTTTTAAACAAGCCTTTCACCTGTCACACTTTAAAATGAGTGCTGCGCTCTTCAATTAGAGATTGTCAGAGCAGAAAGGAATCCTATTCTGTGGTGGGTTTAATATGTGCATGTGCTTAAATGTGTATCAGATACGGGGTTCTTCCGTTCTTAATCGCTCTCTTCTCCTGGAGGCTAAAGCTTCCCACACAGAGAAACATCCATTCTCCAGCTTCCAACCATGAGATTGGAGCCTTGCTATGTAGAGCTTGTTGAAGACAATCACCAGCAGAGATTACACTGCCTCCTTGGGTGAAGCAGGCATGACAGCAGCACGATGTTGTACGTTTGAACCAGTACTGAATTTAGATTCTTGGGAGTGGGAGCACATGTTGTTCTATGTGCAAAAGAGAAATTGACTCGGCAAATCCGGGGCAGTGGAAGTTTGCAGGTTTCAAAGAATACTCTGTCTCTTGACAGGCTCTGGGAGATAAGCCTTTAAACCCTTGGAATATACTGCTGGATAAGAGTATCTTTCATTGGCTGGGGATTTGGGCAGTGCCAGATGATCAAAGCTAGTAGTGTGAGTTTTGGTGCAAGATTTGAACCTCGAGGTATGAGTTTGACTTCTGGAGGAGGATGGATGTGGAGTGAAGGATTAGCCATGGGAAGCACTTCATGGTTACAGAGCTGATCATCTCCCCCAAAATTTATCTGAACCTACTTGTGGGGTATCCTGTGATATTTCAATGCACATATGGAATGTGGGGTGATCAAATCATGGTAATTGATATATCTATACCTTCATAATCACATTGTGTTTGGAGCCTCTGAAATTCTAAAATATGTAAGTTCTTGTGAATTTGCAGTCAGTCAACTGTGTGGAGAAACACCAGAGCTCCTACGCTGCTGTGCTTTGGGTCTATTATACAACTTTCCTCCATTTTTTCCCCTCTTCCTCTGTCACTTGCTACTAATAGTTATTCTATATTGAAATTGACACTTTAAGCATCCACAAATAAATGGTAACTGGGAGTATTTGTCTTTCATACTATTTTTTAATTTTTAAGAATATAGGAGTGTTATGCACTCTTATTTGATCATTATTTATCATATACATGTATTGAATTCCACACTGTACTACATTAATAAAAATAATTACAATAATAGAATTAGGACAAAAATACCCTTAACATCAAATTCAGGTGAAATTACCTAACTGGTGGTTACACTGTTGCCAGAGAATTAGCTGTCCATCAAGCTCTATTGGAAGAGGGCACTTACAGCACCTCCCTCATAGATACTACAAGGGTGCCTTTTCAGGTGTCTATTTTAATATATTTCCTTTTACCATAATATATTATACATACAAATTATGGCTATATTGAGTTCCATGAGTCCTGAAGAATTTTCAACCTGGAGGTTGGTACCCTCAACACACTCTCTCAAAGAGTAAGTCACAAAAAGAGGTTATACTTCAGCATCACAAAAACACAATGGAACTGAATCTCTATTCTGCTGTGTACATTTGAAGGGCCTTATGAAAAGCACTTTATGTATTGATCTTGACATTTGAGTACAAATCTACATTACACATTCACGCACCTTTCCAGGACTCTATTAATCCCAGAGTAGAAACTTTAGAGAGTGGGTTATAATAGAATTGTCCATTTTGATGTCCCTTCACTTTTAGTTAAGCTCTACATGTGGACAGTTGTCCCCTCACTTCTGTAGATGAATCTGCTCACAGTTTGTAGACAACACATGAGCATTCCCATAGACCACTCTCTTGTCGTCTCTTCTCTCTTATCTGGAGCTAAGGCCTCTCCTTTCAAATTGTCTGGTATCATTTGCATACTACCTGGGACTGGAAAGGAAATCCTAACATATGAAACAACCTAGAACAATGCTAAATTTGTCTTGGAAAATGTATTAGTTGAATCTAAATATGAACACTTAGATTTTTTTCCACCCATCTAATGGGTATGTACATTTGTTTCTAGTTTAATAATGTATGAATAAAATTAGAAAACTTTAGGTCACGAAAATGTAATTAATTTTCTATTTTGCCCAGTTTTCACCAATGAGTATTGAACCATTGTTCTGAACCTATTATGAGGTGAATTGTATCTTTGCAAAAATATTTGTTGCAATTCTAATCCCTGGTGCCTAGGAATACAACCTTATACAGAAGGAGCATCTTAACAAGAGGAAGAACGCTGAGGTCAAACTGAATAACTGTTCTAATTCAATGATGAACATTCTTAGAAGAGGGAATGAGGACCACCAGACACCAAGCTCAGATGGTCCTGTGAAGGCATAGGCAATAACTCAGATAGGCCACCATAAACCAAAGACTGCTAAGCATTGCTGGTAACCACAACACATCTGCAAGAGAAGCGGGTATTTTTTTCTAAAGCCACCAGCAATAGAACAGCTTGCCATCTCTTTGATTGTAGGCTGCCAGCCTCCAGAAATGTAATGTGAGGAGTTATAATCTTGTAAGCTGTCCAGTGTGTGGTAGGCAGTTTGAGACAACTATCATAATAAGCTCCTCATTAAAGTTGTCACATACGTTTGTTTTTCTCCTTAGTTTTTCTTGCCTGGACAGCTGATAAGCTGCCTCCTGGTGGGGGGAGGGGGTTAAAAGGAATCTGATAATAGCATGAAAAGAAATGATGAAAAGAAGGAAGTGACTCACCACAGGCCCCCGGCCAGTGCTGCTCAGATAGTGGAGAAGACCTTTGGCATGGTAGACAGTTGGCTGGAGATGAGCTTGGGGAAGAAGCCACTGTCTATTGAGGTCTTCGGCCCTCAGTGAGCATCTGTGACTGTGGGAAGGAACAATAAGCAAAGAAATAGACATTTAGAAGAAAAATAGCTTCATAGAAGAAAACCCAAGCAGACAAACAAACTAATGAATCCAACTTCCCTCTGACTCCTGCCCAGTTGCCACCAACTCCAGATGTCCAGGAAGCTGCAGAACTGTCCTTTAAGTGTCCGAAGTGGCCTAGTTATTTACAGCTGCTAAAAGAATCGAAACTGCACTCTACTTAATACTGGGTTAATAGAGTTTTAAGACAAATTTGGGAAACACAATCTCCCTCTGTATATACCCATAAAAAAAACAAATTAAATGTATGAC
This sequence comes from Peromyscus attwateri, assembly GCA_902168425.1. NCBI lineage: Eukaryota > Metazoa > Chordata > Mammalia > Rodentia > Cricetidae > Peromyscus > Peromyscus attwateri. The sequence goes on along the minus strand of CABHPP010131860.1, from coordinate 71,156 downwards.
TCTCTAGATCCGACAGTTCTACAAATAATTAATTCAAGCTCAAGGTAGTACACTGGGTATGGTGAAATACAGTATTTCTAGCTGACCCAATAACTTTGTGAAACTCAATACTATTGCACCTCAGTGAATAAACCAGAGCCTAAAATCAACTACATGAGTGACCCAAGATATGTAACAAAAGGCTTTACACCCATGTCACTTTGCCTCTAGCCCATATGTCCCTTCTCTGTTTCATTGTTTCTCTCCCTAGCCATGGGAAATTCCTGAAAGCTATCAGAACTAGAATGAGCTCAAGATCACATGTTCCCTGGGTGCATTCACAGTCAAAGCTACCATGTTAGTTTCAAAAGTGACTCAACTTCTGAACCAGGAGGCAAAGTTTCCAGGTAGAGTCTCCTCATGAGTCTAAGACAACTGCAAAGTTTACCAGAAGCAGCCCATCCCGAGGATATGTCCCTGACGGTTTTGCTATGATATCATTTACCCTACACAGTAAACCAGCAAGGTGCCACAGATTGAGGGGGTCAACACAACATCCCCATCACCAGAACTGTCACCATTAAATCCCCTCCTCCACTAGTACCTTCCAATCTCTACCACAATGGAACTGCTTAGCTTCTTCTGTGCAAGTGTGCCTGATCCACATTTGACTAAGCTTCCCATATTTAATCTATCCATTCCTGCATATTTCACTTTCAGTGGGTCAACCCAGCACCCGAAGTTTTATACACTCCCAAGCTAAGGAATTCCATTCATTTTTGCTCCACCCTTAGTCAGAGTCCTTACAGAACCATTTTTGAGAAATTTGTATTAATATTAATTTTATTTATTTTGTCCTCCTCATTAGACTGGAAGAAATGTGGGCTTCCTGGGGGTAAGAATAATCTTTAGTGCCATCAAAATTCCAAAAGGAAATGTGTCAGCCAACCACATAAGAGTGTGTAATGATACTTATCCACAAGCCAACTTGGATGGTGGTATGTGTGCGAGTTTTACAAGGTTCCTTCCCTAGATAAATGGCTACCATTAATCAATAGGCATGAGAGAGGGGAAATTGGTTAATCAGTTCTTTCCAGGGGTAAGGCTCTCCACGATTTCATCAATCTAAAGTGGTCAGTCTTAAACACTAGTACATATGAGCAAACTAAATGGATTCAGTAGGGGGTGTGTGTGTGGGTGTGTGGGTGTGTGTAGCAACAATAATAAAAAAGAGCTTATGAATTTGAAAGGAATATGAGAGGAAATGGGAGAAGTGAAAAGGAGAGAGGAGTGAATATGATGGAAATACCTAACTCGTATATTAAATTCTCAAAATATATGAAAATTTAAATTATATAAAGAACTGTGTCAGAATTGATACTCAGTAAACAATATAGAAAAAACTCATGCGCTGACATTTAAATATAGAAGCAGACACATTTTCTGTCTTGAAGCCACTGCCCTATTTTCAATTAATCTTGGAGATGAAAAGGCTTAGGCGCCTTCTTGCAATATTTCAGTCTCCATGTTCTGAACTCTTCTTTAGACATTAGTTTCTAGTTGCTTATAATCTCGCTCTTAGAGCTCAATAGAAATTGAAGATCTTTAGTCATTCATTTATCCTGATTTTGCTATAAAATATTTTGACTTGAGTGGCTAGGAATGTAGCTAACTTGGTAACAGTATTTGCCTAAGCATGCAAGAAGGCCTCGGTGTGGGAGCTCATGCCCTTAATTTCAACTCTCAGAAAGAAGACGTGGGGAGATCAGAAGTTCAAGGTTATCATTGGCTACATAGCAACAGCTAATTTTTAATGCCAATAGCAGTGTAAAGGAAGAGCCTGCCAGACTTGATCTTGGCATATTTGCTGCATTTCAATTAGTTTTTCTTCTCAAGTCAAGGCATCCAAAAGCCTGAAGACACTTTAATAGCTCTGTGATTTTCTTGCCTTGACCTGGATTCTTATCAACAGTGCAGATTTTATTTTTTCTGTGACAGTGACTATGATGAAACAAGCTGAGGTTCTTTCAAAGCATTCCCGTTTGTGTAAATAAAGTGTGTGTGTTGTTATATATGCAGCAGCCAACAATCCTGCAGTTCTCTCTCCCTCTTCTTTCCCTCAGCTCCATGGAGACCAAGTTCAGGGGCGACATCTTCACAAAAAAGTCCATAGGTTACCACACAACAGAAACACAATTCTGTACCATAGTTTTCAAAAATAGAAAAAGTAAAGTTCTGTATGGCAGCTAGAAATCACCCAAGTTTTGATTAAGAAGTCATAATTCAAATGTCTAGTTCCATCACCATGTATGCGATTTGGAGACCTCATTTAGAGTCACTATTCTTACATGGAAAAATCAAATACATTTAACCTGCTTTTCCAAGGTTATCATCATGATGGGCATCATTGTCATGCATCATCAGAGTCCTCTCCAGGATTATTTTGATGATCAAATGAAATGACATCTAACATCTGTGTTTTCATAGGAAAGTAGCTGCATAATCCTGTACCTATCTATGTCTTCCCATGTAACCTGTGACTATACCCACAGCTATATCCACACCCACACATGACTCTATCCATCACTGCATTCACATCTGCAATGATTAGGGATGCACAGCACAACTGTGACTATGTCCATTGTTTTCTTGCCTTATGCAATCTATACTGCCTATGAAACATAGTTAGGTACGAATATGCAAGGTGAATTGAAGAGAGTAGAACTTTGGCCAGGGACCACTGAGAAGAGGCTGTGATCCACTTTGAGGTTCATTTGATTTAAGCACACTTCATGGTGGAGGCAGTGAGATGAAACAGAAAAGTATCAATCAAAAAATTAGAAAAGGATTACCAATTATTCTTTAGGCTACTAGCCAGGGATAAGGGAGGGGAAGACATACTAGATTATCCGTGACCTGCATGTGGAGAAGAGTTGTGACAGTTAAAATAATATAGAAGTTAGGGAGCTGTTAGTTTAGGGCAAGTTTTCTTTGGTAGCTGTTTGTTTTCTGGGATAAAGAAACTGAACCATCCCAGTGGCATAGCTAGGCTTGCAGAATTGAGAAGCACAAATGCTTGCATTTATATTCAGGCCTGCATGTGTGGCTGTGATTTGGAGGTATCTCTGTGTGTGCCTATGACTTTGATATTTCTGGCAGCTCGGCAACTGCAGAGGACCACAATGCATACTACACCTACCTTGAGAGCTTTTTCTTTTATAGCAAATCTATTTGCTCCCAATCTGCAAATCCATTTGGCATTTTATGTTAATGACACCTGAGATCCCTGTCGTCCCAGGAGCTGCTGCTGCTCATCACAGGGATTTGTTTTAAGCATGCAAAGATGAAATGTGCCCCATCTTATTATCTACTGTAGCGTCTCTGCAGTGTCAGCTGCCGCTTCGATGTGCAGAGAATTAGCAGATGGACAGTGATGATGGGCTGGCAAGACATTCAGAGCCTGTAATTTCTGAAAAGGGGTCATCCCTCAAATAGAGTTTGATGTCTTGCTTTACTTACAGGAAGAGTAAGTAGTGATCAGTGCTCTTCCTCCACACTGAAAATGGCAAACTTCTTTCACAGGGAAAAAAAAA
>CABHPP010131860.1:45840-67484 GCA_902168425.1 Peromyscus attwateri | reverse complement strand
TCTCTCTCTCTCTCTCTCTCTCTCTCTCTCCCTCTCTCCCTTCCTCCTTCCCCTCCCTCCTTTCCTTCTTTCCCCCCTCCCCCTGACAAGTTCTCCTGTATTCCAGACTGGCCTCAAATTTTCTATGTAGCCAAGGAGGGCTTTGAACTTCTGATTCTCTTGTCTTGCCTCCTGAGTGCATGTGTCACTATCCTAGTTTACTATATTCTGGGGATCAAAATTCAGACTTCAAGCATGCTAGGCTAGCACTCTACCAACCATACTACATCTCCAGCCTAGACTGCCATACTTTTTGAGCTTTAGTTTTAATAACCTCATTGATAATAAAATTTGGATGCAGAAAGTGAGTTACTTCAGGATACCCATATGTTGCAATTTTACCTTGAAATACCTGCATCCCAGGAAAACCCTCAGAACGCAAATCACTTTATCTCCCAGTCTAGATCTGTAATTAGAACTAGAGTCATGGAGCCAAGATGCCTGACCAAAATGGGACCTCGTTATTTTGTACTAGCTTTAGAATGTTCTGTGTATTTGTTTATTTTGGAAGCAAAGTCTCAAGTAGGTCAGAGTGGCTCTGAACATACCATAGTCAATGATGGTTTTGAACAATTAATACCCTGCCTCTACTTCCTTAATGCTAAGATTTCAAGAATGTGCCACCACACCCAGTTTGGTTTATGCACTCTTTGTGATCAAACAAAAGACTTCATGTAGGCTGGTATTCAACCAACTGAGCTGCATCCCAAACCCCTAATGTTGAAATGTTGAGTGTTTCTAGGTAAATCAGGCACCTTCAGTGCCTATTCTTATCATGAGTGCTTCACATATACACTATCCACCTGCTCTTTTGGGCACTCACATCCTGTATACAAAAAGTCACTATCCTTGAAAAGTAATACACAGGATTTCTGTTGATGTTCTATTTGTTTAGATTATAATCTGAAAGAAGAGAAAATAATAAATGGGTCGAGATTTCTGGGAAAAAATAAGATGGAATCTGGGAAGGTAGAAACATTGTTAAATTTGAAAAGATTATTAAACATTGTTAAATTTCATAACTGAAACTTTGGTGTTATACATATCCTCTTTAAAAACAAAGAAAAACTAGCCACAAATGGTAGCACATTATTGTGATACTAAAACATGGGAGATGAAGGTAGGTGGGTCAGAAATTTAAGGTTACCCTCAGCTGTATAGTAATAGGTTGGGTAGCTTGGGTTAAGTCATGCAAATTTATATAACAAAAAGGAAAACAAGTCGAAAGAGAACACTCACTTGCTATTCATAAAATACGGCAAATTTGTACCTAAACCAAAGCATCCCGGGTAAAACTGATAAGCACTGAGTCAGTAGGACCAAAGCAACATTTTTAACTAAGCGGCCACTGAATATGACCAACTGCCTGACATTCTGAATAGTGAATAAGTTTAATCATCAGTTAGCTTAGAGTCATGCTTTTCTTTCTTTATTTCATCTCTTTTTCCTTTTCAGGTAGTCTAATTATGTAGCCCAGGTTGCCTTCCAATTCACAACCTCTTAAGTACTGCAAGTCCAAGTATATTACTGCCAGGTCCAGCTTCTCAAAATCATATTTTCAGCACTAATTATAGATCATATTTATCAGATAACAACAGAGAACACCATGACATCAGAAAACAAATATTGTAAGCCATAACTTCAGAAAGAAGTATGTGAACTACCAGGACTCCTGAAGCAAAGAATGAGCCATAAATCAGAAAACAAAGGAAGAATATGCATCCCCTTTTAAAAGAGAATTCATAAAACTCAGTCAGATAAAAAGATGATTCAAAAATTCCCCCATCCATCTATGCCTGAACAATGGAGAGCCGGTAGCCAGTAGACTGAAGAGATGATGCCAGGCTTGATAGGAAGGGAGCCCAGCACAAAGAGCTTTGGAGTTTGTAGGAGAAGCAGGCTGTTTGGGATTTAGAAAGCACCCTCATCAGCCCAAGCATTATCTCCACACTGGGAGGAATGAAGGTACAGAAGGAAAACATATGCAAAAGTTCAGAGAAGGATGGAAGCTTCTAGAAACTGACAGGACAGGATGAGGCACAGTCATCCAGATACTGCCCTCAGAGATTTCCAAATGAACATTTCTCAAGTGGACAGAGAGAAATAAAAAGAAAGAAAATAAAAATCAAATTAGTTTCAGGGTCATTTGAAAGCTCAAAACAAGCAGGGTTTTGAGGAACATTTTGTTGTGCTCAGGCTATTATTTGTAGCTCAAAATGCTTACAGTTAAAAATGAAGAGAAGAAGAGACCAAGCAAGTTGTTCTCCAGCAACTGCAGGGACACAGGAATGAGTTCCCAGAGGTTGATCAATTCATAGCCCAAGAATGCCAAAGCCTCAGGGGTGTCCAACCTTTTGGTCATTGTGACATGATGTCATCTACAAAGTCCATGTTTGAGAACTGTTCAATCAAAAGTCACAGAAAGGTCTCAAAATGTTTTAAATGAGTTTATATTTTGGCCTTGGACTGCATTCATACCTGTCCTTGGCTACATAGAGCCTGCTAATCAAATACTGAACATGCTAGATGGACCAGACAACAGATTTCAGTTTAACCCCATCTTTACTAATGAAAATATCCAGAGGCTGGGGGAATTTCTCAGTTAATAAAGTACTGGTCTTGTAGGTATTATGACCTATGTTTGGTCCACAGAATCCATATACATAAAAACAGTGGGCATCCTGGTACATTCCTCTAACCTAAGCACTTAGAAGGTAGACACAGAAGGATCTCCAGGGCTTGCTAATGAGGCAATCTAGCCTAATGAGGATCAGGCCAATAAGAGATTTTTGTCCCAAAGGAGGTGATGGTGTTCCTGTGGATGACAATTGAAGTTTTCTCAAAGCCCCCAGGTGTATACACACACACACACACACACACACACACACACATATTCACATACATGTGAATGTACACACATATGGAGAGAAATACTCAAAGTTGAAATTTTAACGTAAGTCAATCAAAGCGTAAGGTAGTTGTTCCTTATGCTTCCTTTGCCTTCGAAAGTCTCCATCCACCAGTAGCAACTGTAGCACTCTGAGCCCCATTCCCGAATCAGCTTACAGTCCAAGTGAAATCTTATTTCATTTGAATAAGACTGCCGTGGAATCCATGCACAGGAAAGGGAAAGATGTGGCGCTTCACATAGCACAGAAGGAAAGCAAGAAAGTTAACCTTTAGCAATGGAACCATGTCCTTTATAAAGGGCATCATTGCCCCCGCACTGAAGGGAACTAGAGCAGATGATATTTAGAATCCCAGTCTCACCTGGAGCAGAGGCGGCTCAAGGAGTGTGCACGGTGACCCGCCCCTGCAACAACACACACCTGCACACTCTGCTTCCCACTATTATGTTAGTGTCTTATGTGTTTTTAATTTGAAAATCAATACAGAGTAACATTTAAATGCAGTTTCTCCTGTTACATAAGCCTGATTTCATAAAAGCAAACTTCAAACAAAAAATTCAAAAGAATTGTATCTGCCAGTGTGGAGGAGGAGCCTAAAATGTCAGTCATATCCATCAAGGATATGTGGTCAGTTCATTCTCATTTCTGAACATCATTACTTACAAAGGCGTATAAGCACTTAGAGAAATATCTGGTTCCACTGTGGGGAAGAGCAGTGAAAAATATCAGTCTAGAATATATAGTGGCTTTGGAAAATAAAAAAAAAACTCTTTTTTTTTTTAAAAAAAAAGTACAATTTGCAATGTCAGAAATTCCAAGTCTATGGAACTATAATGGCCAAATATAGTAAGACTTGTCAATAAATTAAATTGTAATGGTAAAGTATTATAATTCATAGAAAATACTTTAAAGTTCATATTGTCATAAATAGTAAAGAAAAAAGAATAGGTTCTAATTTTGGTAGAACTTCAGTCAGCAAATACAGAAGGGATGAGAAAAACAAAGTTATCATCTGGCAAACAAACAACACAGTAATAATTGTTTTAACAGAACTAATCAATGGATGTAAATATCAATGAGCAAAAGTGTATAAGTGACAGAACATTCAAATTGGCTAAGAGCAGCTCCCAGTAAGACACCCAGTTCTATGGGGGAAATGGTGACTTCATGGTGGAGGAGGCATGTAGATACTACTTAGTCCAGAGATCAGAGTGACCATGACCATGTATGACAGGCCCACATCATGTACCCTAAAAAACAATGCTATGAGAAATTCACTTTACTTTTGTGGGTGATAATTACACACAAAAGCAGTACTTTATCATGAAGAATATCAGACAAGCACAATACAATATGCTAATAAATGAGCAGTACCCTTCAGATATTTAAATCAAGAAAAGTGAAAATAAAAGGAAGAGATGGGGAGGGGAGAGGAGGGGAAGAGAGGAGAGAGAAGGGGACAGGCTGAAGGACTATTCTAGATTGAAGAAAACTGAAGAAGCCTGACAGTGAAATCCATTCAAGATTCTGGAAAGAGATATTGGGTCATCCATGGAAATACAAAAGGCATGTGCAACTAGTGCTAATATATTAATGTTAGTTTTTGTGTTTTAATCATTATATTGATATGAAAGATGTTGGCTGTGGTGATATTGTGTTCCCCAAAGTATTGTGCACCCTAATAAACTTATCTGAGGTCAGAGAACCAACAGCCACTAGATATAGAGGCCAGAAAATGGTGACACACACGCCTTTAATCCTAGCATTCCAGAGGCAGAGATCCGCCTGGATCTCCGTGAGTTCAAGGCTACACTGGAAACAGCCAGGCATGGTAACAAGAGCCTTTAATCCCAGGATGTGATGGTATATACAGCATGAAAACCAGGAAATAGGCTGGTTAAGCTTTTAGGCTTTTGAACAGCACAGTTCAGCTGAGAGGCATCCAGTCTGAGGAAACAGGATCAGTTGAGGAATTGGCGAGGTGAGGAAGCTGTGACTTGTTCTGCTTCTCTGATCTTCCAGCATTCACCCCAATACCTGGCTCCAGGTTTATTTTCATTAATAAGATCTTTTAAGATTTGTGCTACAGTTGGCATTTGAAAAAGCTAGATAGAAGGTAAGTAATACAATTTTATCATGATTTCAACTATATTTCAATTTTTTATTCATAAGTGTATATAGGCAATTTGAGTGCAGATGTTTGTGAAGGTCAGAGGAGGATGTCAGATTCCACGGAACTGAGTTATAGGTAGTTATGAGCCTTACAACTTGGGTACTGGAGCCATACTCTAGATTCTCTTAAGAATAACAAGGGCTTATAACCATGGAGCATCTCTCCAGCCTCACAACAGTAACTTTTATCAACACTATAAATTATTTCAAAGTTTATTTGAGTTTCCACCAACCCTCCAACCCACCGTGGATCACATGGAAGATAGAATATCAATCATGAGGAATAAGTGGAAGAATTAGGTAAATTAAGCAATATTTACAAATAGCTCATATTATATATAATAATGATGAAATCAGACTTTGAAAATTATTTACTGTTAGCTTTTAAGTTATCAATCTGTGACCATGCCTATATTTGCATCTATATACATTTTTTCATTTTTGTATTAATGATTATATTTTAATCAACCTTATATTTTAAGAAAGCTTTATTGTATCTACAATATATTCTGTTGATTTCTGAAAAAAGATTTGAATAATCATATAGTAACACAAAATTATTAAACATTGAAATGTTGCATGCTCAATAAATCAAAACCAACTGAAAAGCAAAATAAATACTTTGTACAACACAGAACCTAAACCACATCATGCTCAACATTCATTAACTTCTCATGTTTGAGATACAGAAAACATTAGAGAAACCTGGTTTAAGTCACTTACCAAACATTGTTCTACCTCCTCACCAACATCACCATCATCTCTGTCATTTCATGAGCACCTTCCCAAACAGCACTCACTGAGTTCTAATTTCTCTCTGTGTCTTACTAGCTGTACAGTCTTCACAGTAGCCCATAAACATAATCATAATTACTACATTTCAGGGTACTAAGTATAGGTTTGGAAAGGTTTGGAAACTGGTCTAATGTCACACACCCAGGTTGGCTTTGGATTTGAATAAACTCTGTGCCATGAAAGAGCATGTTTGCAAGATGCTCAGAAGCCTTGCAGAACTTATCTGTATAATGAACCCAGTGCCCTAAAGAGATGAAAGATGGAAAGTAAATGACCAGATGTGGAGAGTCTTAGCCTTGCACACCTCCACTCACTAGTACATCCCAGCTTCTGCCATTTGATTTATGTGTTAAAACTTGTGAGTTCAAGTGTTGGTTGAAGTAAGGATTGTATGGATCAGTGTTTTCAAAATAAATGATCATGGGGTCTGGAGAAATGGTTATCAGAGACAAAATACTTTCCACATGAACATGATGATCTGAGTGTGGATTGGCAGCACTCACATAAAAGCCAGGAACAGTGGTATAATTCCTGAACCCCAGTGCTGGGAGGCAATAGGGGCACATGGTTCTTTCGCACTCCTTGGTCAGCCAGTCTAACTGAAACTACAAACTCTACATTCAATGAGATACCCATCAAAACATCAGGTAGAGATCAGTAGAAGACACTTGGCATCAACTTCTGGTCTCTACATGTGCACAAAGAGTGAACACAGTCAAACATATGTATGCACATATGCTTATAACACACACACACACACACACACACACACACACACACACACACACATAGAAATAATAGCCTATGACTCCAAAGCCATGACTCATATCTTTACTGTAAGTCTTAGAAATCTTTTGACATCTTTGTTTTGAGTTTTGTTTCTGTGGGAGGATGGGGTGTTTTTGTTGTTGTTTTATGACCTTTGGTTTCCTTGAGATAGTATTGTACTGTATAGCCCCAGCTGCCCTCAAATTTATACCAATCTTCTGGCCTCTGGCCCTCCACGTTCTGGGATGACAGGAGTGTTCCATCATGTTTGCCTTTTGTCTCCAGTTCTCTTAAAAGTAAAATAAACATTACCCTTCACATTTTACAAGTCAGTGTAAAGAATAAAGGGATGTTCAACATATAAAAGTACCCTAAAAAAATAGGAATCACTAATTCACCACACATCAATTATCCAACTAGTACACCTACCATGCATCCATAGTACTCTGGTTCCCCCAATCATTACACCAGCATACATGTTCTCCAAAATTTTACATGTTTAGGACTATTGTCAAGTGAGGTACCAGTCATCTAACACAGTTGTGCTCTGTTCCTTTCTCAACCCCAGGACAAGTTAGTGATCAGCATGTGGCAGCAACTAATTCATCTTTATCTTGAAAATAAAGGAAATTCAACTCTCTCTTCTCATACTGTCAGTATAGTTCTTCTAGGGATAGTCAATATGTAAATTCAAACTGCAGTGTTTATTTTCAACTGTCAACTCAATAGTTTTAATCATGGAATATTGATGATCCCTGATCATCTCTATCTCCACAATGGCCTCCTCAGTGCTGCCACAGTTGACTTTGGAATAAAAGTTACCATGTTTTCCTTGATGGAAATAATTATTGGAAAAATTCCTAGAAAGCTAAATGTTACCAACATTTATTATATATATATATATATATATACATATATATATATATATATATATATAGAGAGAGAGAGAGAGAGAGAGAGAGAGAGAGTCATAAAAGGAGTCTCATCCCCATATCCATGATGAAAAAGTTGGTGAAGAAATTTACAGGTGAGATCTCCCAGGAAACTCAGAAACCAGACCCTCTAGAGAAGCATAAGACTTTCCATTTCTTTTCCTGAAAGAAAGAAGTTCCTGACTCTTGCTCCCTCTATTACTATTGTCTTGCTGAATGGACACTGTACTGAACTTCCTTCTAAATACTTACCTCATAGATTAACACAGTTCTCAGCTTTCAGCAGAGAGGCTGCTTTTCAGATGGGTTAACAGGAAGAATCACAACTGGTCAATGTACAGGGGGAAACTGACTAAGAAGTGCTTGGCCCTAAATGGATTATCTATATTACCCCAGCCCAAGGACCCAAGGACTAGGCACCACGACAGAAGAGCAGGTTGTAAGAGCCAGATGTTTGGAAGGAGAGCTGCAAAAGTGTGTTCTGCACATGACAACGTATTCTTAAACTCAATGCAGTTACACTTAACACCAAAAGATGTGGTGTACATGATTGATCCCCTCAACATTTCATCATGAAAGGCACAGGGGCTCATGAAGCTCCACCCCTCCCTAAGGACTACTGACTGACAATTAATGGTGGTTGGGAGAAGAAATGTTGCTTTCTTCAGTGGTGTAGCCATGGGTAAGTTGTTCATGTTCCAGTAAAGAACCCCCTACTAATACTCACACAGTCAACTCTAATTAAACTCAGTGAGATACACAGAGAGAGGGAGAGAGAGAGAGAGAGAGAGAGAGAGAGATGATAGTAGGAAGGGGACCCATGGAATGAAGAAAGATTTCACCATGAGAAGGAGGGGTGGGTGAGACAGGGTAATTGGGGGTACAAAGTATAAAATTCAATAAATGTATATATGAAATTATCAAAGAATAGAAACTTTAAAAGATAAGTCTTATTCCATTTTTTCCATGCTTTAAAAAATTGTTTTATATTAAGACAATGTCCCTTTGTAGATTAAAAAGCAAACTCACCAATGCATCTCCCCCAGTGACCTCATCAACTCTAAAGGTGTCTTTTGAATAACAGCTTCTCCTCCCTTTGACTACAGAGATATGAAAGAAAGATGGTCCTCCAGATGATTCCATTGTGGTTAGCTGTGCTGTATGGCATCTCTGAGTCTATAGGCCTAGGATCATAGATCTAGACAAATATTTGGGCTGATTGGGGCTCTCATAAGCTTGAAGACATTCACTCTGTTCCCTGACAGCAACATTGCTTACTAATACTACATGATGCTTATGGTGGTTTGGAAGAAAAATGATCCCCAAAGGAAATGGCACCATTAGGAGGTGTGGCCTTGTCAAAGTAGGTGTGGCCTTGTTGGAGGAAGTATGTCACTGTGGGGGCAGGCTTTGAGGTCTCTTTTGTTCAAACTTTCCTCAGTGTGATATGGGAAGACCACTTCTTGTTGCCTGCAAGATGTAGCATTCTCAGCTACTTCTCCAGCACCATGTCCGTCCACACCCAGCCATGTCCCACCATTATGATAATGGACTGAACCTCTGAAACTGTAAGTGAGCCACCCCAATTAAATGTTTTCATTTATAAGAGTTGCTATGGTCATGGAGTCTCTTCACAGCAATAGAAACCATAACTAAGACACTGCTGGTTTAGGTTTGTTGTCTATTGCTATGGTAAAACACCTTGATCCAAAGCAAGGTGGGAAGGAAAGAGTATACTTCACCTTACAGCTGGCAATCCAGCATGAAATCACGGCAGAAACTTAAGGTGGGAACCTGGAGGCAGGAACTGGAGCAAAGCGCATGGAGAAATGCTTCTCCTGACTGGCTCAGTTTGCTTTCTTATACCCTCAGTACCATCTGCTCCTGCATACTACCAGAATGTCATATGCTAGCCCATGCTTCTAATCCTCTCTATTGCTGATGGAACTAAGTCTGAAGTCTTTAGAATCTTTTGCTCTCTTCCCTTCCTTTCATGAAATTTCTCAAGGCCAGACACTGTCATGAGTCTTGATCTGACTCCATTATTCCATAGTAATTTTTCTAAGCTCTGTATTTCCTTGAGAAAATGAAATGGTGGAAAGCTTACCTTTATGCTATCAGAGTTGTTCTGTGTATATGAGCTTGGTTTGACAACTTGATACATAGATTTGGTCAAATTATTTGACTGTGCTCTCATTCAATCTCTGCTTGATGATAACCCTCAAGAGTCTGTTTACTTCTTCAAAGTTCAATGACATGACCCACAGAAGGTACTTGAAGATGTGCCACACGTTCTTATTTTGACAACAGTTTTTCCTTCTAAAATCCACATTTATATCACCAGCAAATACTTTCCTGAACATTCACTTAACGAAGCTTTAGATTTAGATTATGCACTGCTTGTGTATAGTGCTGTGTGTTTATTGAGTCAGTTTCAATATTTAGCATGCTCTACTTCGAACAAATCCCAATACCTACTTGTTATGTAAAAGCCTGGAGACCAATTATACCATTAGTAGCAGACTTTCTTAAAAATTTCAGTTAATCTTGAGAAATTTTAAGGAGAACAAAATACCCTAAATTGATTATTTAACCCCCAAGACACTTATCATTTCATGTCTGATGGAACTGCAGTTCGGGTTTATGTAACTATTCAAATGAAAATAGATGGTCTGCAGAAATCAGGAAATTTGTTTTGCCTAAAGCACAGTTTCACTCTCCTTGTGAAACATTCTTCATCATTATTATTTATCCCTGTGTGTGTGTGTGTATGTGTGTGTGTGTGTGTGTGTGTGTGTGTGTGTGTGTATGTGTGTGTTTGCATTCTATGCCATTCTACTACAGGAAAGTCTTTGTGCTGACTTGAACCTATGCAGCTCAATCACACGTACGTACGTATTTACATCCAAGAAATTAAAACTAAAATTACCAGTTTGCAATTTTATAAATGAAGATGGGAAAAGTAGCTCTCCTCTGTCTGTTCCCTACAAATGGCTCCCGAATTCATTCATACTGTTGCTTGAGTCTAACACCTTATTGTTATATCTAATGCTTTTATTTTACACATCTATTCCCACTCCTCGGGAAATTTATAGGTTCTGCTTCAAAATAAATATGAAAAACAGTGAAAGTGCATCTCCTTCACCACCAGAACCCTGCTTGGGCCCCTATCAGGTCTTACCTGGACCACAGCAAGAGCCTCTGTTCTGCTCCACTATAACCACCCCTAACCATCACTACTATGATCTACTCTGTGTAGAATAGCAAGAGACCCTGCTGTTATTTTGATAAAAATTGGCTTGCCCTAGTCTTACCTGAACAGGATTCATTCTAGAAGGTCTTGAAATTTCTCCGAACTCTTCTAGTGTTTTTCCACCTGCCTCACTCACCCCATAGCAGTGCTTTGTGTGGAAGCACCCTCTGTGTTCTCTTCCATCTACCTATTGCTCTCTCTCCATGGGTATCCATGGTTTATTCCCTGGAATTTCAGCTACACACTCATTTACCCATAAGGTCTTTCTCTGCTTCCCAGTTGCCCATTATGCTCATTTTATTATTTGATTCGTTACATTTAACAGTACCCGCCACTATGTCACATGTCTACCCTCACTGTAGTTTATGCTCTATTATCACTGCTGGAATGTAGGTTTCATAATAACACGTGTCTCACTCAGTTAACAATTGTGTCCTTCGCACCCCAAACACCTCACAGTACATAATGCTGACTTTATCAAAAAGAATGAATGAATTGTTTTTTAATCTCTAACCTCTGGGAAGTACTTTAGTTTATTCCCAGGGACTCCTCTTAGCAAACAGAACATCCTCCCAGTGAGGTCTCTTGGACCAGCAAAAAAAAAAAATCATCTTTGATTCACTGACTATTGTAAGCAGCAAAGTACACTTCTATATACATAATTAAACTGACTTGTACAACTCTTTATCAAAAAGAACAATTGTCAGAATCATATTCCATAGGTAAAATTGTCTGAAGCTAATGCCTGCTTTCCTTCTTCCTTGCCCTTCTCACTTCAAAGTGAGAAATATCTCAAATTAACATTTTATGTATTAATATTTAAAGATGGGATACAAAGTAATGAGTTTCATTATGGCATTTTCATAACTACCATGCTCTCACTTATCCCCCTCCTCCATTGCTCCCCCTGCCTCACTCCCTACTGATTCCGTTCATTCCCCCAGTAGTCTCTCTTCTGTTTTCATGTCACATGTCCTAATAAAACTTTATAAAGCATGATATATGCATTGATTTACTCAATGTCCACCTTTTTCAAGAAGAGAAGTAGTCCTCTCTGCTACTGTTCCCCTCCCTCTCTCCCAGACTCCAGATTGGGAGATCACAATTATCAAAAAGGGTCTGTTTTTCTCCTTTCACTCTGTCATCTGTTCTGAATTTACATTTTCATGGGCTCTGTCAGGTACAACGTGGCAGATGGCAAGTGAAATCTAATTAGTGGTGTCTTGAAAGTTGTGTCAAGACTCTTCAGTTAGGACTGCTATGTTGAGAAGACTTGGGATGACTCTGAGCTCTGTTTACAGGCAAAGGGAATCAGTAGCAGTGATCTTCATTGACCTGGCTGATTACTGAATGGAAACAGACATTCGTTTTCCCAGGAGCACTTTTTTTTCCCACAAAAATCTCAGAGAGTTGTTGAATAACATGGCACTATTAGGCAATGGTAATAACTAGGCAAGCGACAGGTATAACATAAACCCTTAAAACTCAATATTTGGAAAGGAAACATGCATGGAGCATTCAAATGTTCTAATCTTTTGCTGTGCGCAGTTAGGGAAGAAGTGAAAGGACCAAAATTCTCACTCATGACCAAGATTGTGACACCACACAAACAGAAAGTCAGGGTGACATTACAAACTTCCGGATTGAGTACTGAAGACATAATATCAAGGCATACAAAGTGTCCCTCTAAAGGCTGTGAGACTAAATAGTCCCAAGCAAGTGAGAAAAATCTGTCTAATCATTCATTAAAACAACAACACTAAACAAACATAAACAAAGAAAATACAATGGATAGGGAAAGAAACAGATTTATACATATATAAATATATATATATATATAAAATATATATAATACACTCACAAATACACACACACATACAATGTGAAAATGTTTCAGAACAAAAGTGAATACTATGTTTTCTTCTACTACTTTTTTTTATTGAAAATAGATTCTTCTCTCATACAATACATCCACACAAGAGTTTCCCCTTTCTCCACTCCTGTTAGCTCCCCGCCATCTCTCCTCACCTCCAGATCCACTTCCCCACAGTCTTCCTCGAGAGAAGAGCAGGCCTCTGAGAGATAACAACCAAACACAACAAAACAGGATACAGTAAGACAAGGCAAAAGCTCTCACACTGAGGCTGGACAAGTCAACCTAACAGGAGAAAAAGGAGTCCCAAGAGCAGGCAAAAGAGTCAAAGACACACCTGTTCCCACAGTTAAGAGTCCCACAAAAACACCAACCTAACAACCATAACATATATGCAGAGGACCTGGTGCCCTGGAACACTGTTTTAACTAACAAGTCTTTTGTACATCACATGTAAGAAGAAGACTCTATATTTAAATAAAGGGACACTAACTAGGAAATACCAAGTATCTACATTAACAGAATTAAAATATGGATACATAATTTATAATTGTATCCACATCATCTAGATTGTTATATATTCATTGAAATCCTTAGGGCAAAGAGAAAATAACTTGAAAAAATAAAAGAAAGAAAACCAGATTTAAATGCCAAACTATATAATATTAATTAACTCAGGAATTTCAAAAGTGGTAGAGACAAGGCGAAGGGCATGTCTCAGTGGTAAAGTACTTGCCTGGCATGCACAAGACCCTGGGCTTGGTTCCTAGCAATGCAAACTAAGTAACATCAACCAGTCTAAGGAGGAAAATGACAAGGAAGAGTGAGAGACACACAGAATAAATAGCAAAATGACATAAAAAATACCCACTTATCTTTAATTACTCTAAATGTAAATTAATGAACTATTCAATATAATGTTTAAAATTAGAAGAAAAGAAAATTTTCAGATCTTTGAATTTAAACTGGCTCTGAAATAAATACTGTGGATTCCAAGGAAACAAAAATCCATGAGTTAAAAGTCAAAGACAGTTGAAGATATGCCACACAAAGAGAGACAAGAGACAGGATGGCTAGAATACTGACCAAAGAAACTTTAACTGAATAAAAAGGTCACAAAAGACAGTCATGGACGATAATATCAATATAAATGATCAATTAGTGAGATGCTGTGTCAACTGTAAATATGCTTGTACATACATAACAAAATATCACAATACAGAAAACTAAAACTCAACACAAGTGAATCAAGGAAAAGATGAGTCTGCACACATTGAAAATTTCATTTCCCTTACATTCAATGTCTCATAGAGCAACTGGACAAAACCTGAAACAAACAATGTAACTTACACAATGCTATGGACCACTTAGCCACAGTTATCTAGAGAAGAGTTGCTTCAACAACAGAATGGCTTCTTCATGAGTCCATATGGAGTATCCTCCAAGACAGATCTGTGGTGGTATTGTGTTCCCCAAAATATTGGGCATGCTAATAAACTTAACTGGGGTCAGAGAAGAGAACAGCCACAATATTAAACATAGAGGATAGGCAGTGGTAGCACATGACTTTAATCCTAGCATTCCAGAGGCAGAAATCCATCTGGATCTCTGTGAGTTCAAGGCTGCATTAGAAGCAGCCAGGCATGGTGACAAACACCTTTAATCCCAAGAAATGAGCCTTTAATCCCAGGAAGTGAGGGCAGAAAGCAGAAAGGTATATAAGGCATGAAGACCAGAAACTAGAAGCTTTTGGCTGGTTAAGCATTCAGGCTTTCGA
Organism: Peromyscus attwateri; assembly: GCA_902168425.1. Classification (NCBI taxonomy): domain Eukaryota; kingdom Metazoa; phylum Chordata; class Mammalia; order Rodentia; family Cricetidae; genus Peromyscus; species Peromyscus attwateri. Next base: position 52,966 of record CABHPP010131860.1, on the reverse strand, counting down.
GAAGCAGTTCAGCTGAGATTCATTTGGATAAGAACTCAGAGGCTTCCAGTCTGAGGAAACAGGATCAGCTGAGGAACTGGTGAGGTGAGGCAGCTGTGGCTTGTTCTGTTTCTCTGATCATTCAGCGTTCACCACAATACCTGGCTCCAGGTTTGTTTTTATTAATAAGAACTTTTAAAATTCATGCTACACAGATCATGTGAGAAGCCATAACACAACCACAGGTACCTATAAAATACTTAATCTTGCAAAGTATTTCTATGGCCAAAGGCAAACAAAATAGCAAATTATCATAAGGAGATTGAGGAAATCTTTAAACACAGAAATTAAGCAACATAATCCTATATAGCAGTTGAGTCAGAGGCAAAAAGAAGCACAAAAGAAATTAGAAAATACGTTGAGATGACTGATGACGAAAGGAGTATATCAAACCCTTTAGATTTGCATAGAAGCAGTACTTACAGGAAATCCCATATATACAAGGGTCTATGTCAGAAATGAAGAAAATGGTGCAATCAATAAACCAACCTTCTAATGAGAATATATCACTAGTAATCCATGGAGTCTGCTTAATGATCAAAGGATTTATTTGGGGGTTAACTCACAAGACAGAATAAAGAAATTTGTCGCAGGATCCTGGAAAGGTGAGGCATGGACCAATGCTGTTCTCTGGCAAGATCTGCCCTGGTCCATCTCAGCATTGAAAACCACGAGGTATCAAAGAGGGACTGAGTACATGCATCCCAAGATTTAAGAGTCCCAAGGGCCCTCGCCCCAAGGGCATGTACTTCAAGATCATAGACAGGTGTAACAGCTACCTGCTACCTCACTAGGGCGTGGCAAGAACAGATACCCACTAATCTTCTACTTTAATAACCTAGAAATCATGAGAAAGTTAAATTGGAGGAAAGAAGTGAATTAAATAAGATGAGAAGATAAATGGAGAGAAGAAAAAAGAAACAGAGAGGAAAAAACAATATCAAAATCAGTGGGCTATTTATATCAGCCAAACAGTAAACATAGGCCAATATCTGTCAGCAAATGGGTGGATGAACAAACACAGCACATTCCCACAATGAAATATTACAGAAACATAAGAAGAAATGATGTCCTGACACATTTAACAACACTTTTAATGTGCATCTTAAATATGTGCTAAGTAGACAAAGACAGCCATAAAAGGCCATGTACTTTGTGATATCATTCCTATGAAATGTTCAAAATAAGAAAATCCATGGAGACACAGTATAAAGTAAGTTGCCAGGGACTAATGGAAGGGGACATGGACAGTGACTGATAATGGCTTTCTTTGGGGGCTAATGAAGTACAAGAATTACATAACGGGAATGATTGTACTATTTTGTGAATATATTAAGAAGTACTTCCTTTCACAATTGAAATGGCTAAACTGTAAAATCACATGACTTATACCTTTATTTGTTCCAACTGTAATAATTGGTGAAAAATAAATGTCTTATCTCAGACACTCAATTAATAATCTTCTCACTTGCCAAGGTTTTACTTTTTAAACAAATATATGTACCAGAATGTGGAATGACCTGTTCTTAACTTCCCTGCCTCTTGCTCAGCAGTCAATTGTCACCATATATTAGTGAGTTCTCACTCTATGAGCTGACAAACTTCTGAAAACCTGGCAGCAAGAGTGGAGTCTCTCCACAGCATTTTTATGCATTAAAATGGAATCTGTAATGTTCACTCCATCAGTTGGCCCCATGAACTCTTGGGTCTCAACTATTTACCATATATCTTCCTGTCCACTTTATTTTTCAATTTATTTTATTTTTGGTGTGAGTGTGAGTAGAGGTCAGATGTCAATGCCAGGTGTCTTTTTCATTGACTCTCCATCTTACCTTTTGAGACAGCGCCTGGTGAACCTGCAGCTTCCCAATTGGGCCAGCAAGCTCTGGGGACCCACCTGTTTCCATTTCTTCAGTGTTATTACCATAGGTGCACCCTTTCAAACCTGGTCTTTTGTGTGAATGCTGGGGGTCTGAATTCGGGTCCTTAGGCTTACACTCTACCAAATGAACCAAATCCTCAGCTCCTTCCTATCTATTGTGGAGAACTAAGAACATTTTCCCTCTTGTCTATTGAGTCAGCCTGACCACAGACTCAGCAATATATCAACTAACTCATAACTAACATTAAAAAAAAAGATCAGAGATTGGTTTGCTCTTTCAATAACCAAGACAGTCACACCTAAAAGGTTGCTAAGCATGATATTAGTGAATATGAAGATGGGGGACAGTCTATTGCCTGCTCCATTCACACAGCTATAGATTATTCCTGCTGTTGACTTGAAACTTCCATTTGCCAACTGCTCAACAGATCACTGCTTTCATTGGACACCTTCTAGGCAGTTTAAGATAGCAGAATGATTTATTTACAACTTTAGCTCCCTTCAATGCATTTAAAAAGCTCACCTTGTGCTAGCAAAACCCACACCTATATTTTCATTCTATGGGACTAGTCCAGAACTAAACCGTAACACCAATTAATGTAGGTTGCCTTCTGTGTTTGACACTCCACAATAAATAACTTCAGTTCGATATACAGCCCTGCTTCTCAGTCTGAGTCAGCACTCTTCAAAGTTCCTGCCAGGCAATTACCTGGTGATAATCCTCCCTATAGATCAGATTGTTGCTCTGGGAACTTTTTCTTAACTTTTCAAGCATTTCTGTGCTTAAATTCAGTTGTCCTAAATTTATTTTACCTTTTTTACATTGTGTAGTCACAGAAATAGCCTTTCTTAAGGCCAAACCATTTCTCTCTTGGAATCAAAGCCCAGTCCAAATCCCCAGGCTTCCTGCATCTCTGAGAAGAGATTACATAGTTCTCAGAATCAACCACAGCAAGTCAGTCTACTCTTGGCAAAAGCAATCATTAATCACTTCACTGATAACTGTTGTCACCTTTCTGTACAGCAATAGGATGTCTGGGATGCCTGTAATTTTTCTTGCTTTCTATCTATAAGGAGCAGTCCCTTTACTCACTCTATTTAAATGTTTAGAGAACATACGCTCCAAACTGGAGACAGTTTGGGGCATAAATGTTGGACTGGGGTGAAGAAGTATGACAGTCTCTGTATACACACATAGAGCGTTCATTCTTGAAGGTGAATACATGCAGAAGCCCCAGTCCTTTCCTATCTCCCTCTGAATTCATAAATGTGTTAATTGCCTTGTGGTTGTGTTGCTTGGGGGTAGAGTTAATATGAAGAAAAGAGTTCAGATTTGTACTTTGAAAAACTGGCAAGTATTTCATTCATGTATTTTTATTGTTTGAAGATGCACTTTCCAGGGTAGAGTTTCTGTTTCTCATAGTTTTATGTGAAACAACATTGAATAACAAATGATTCTTAATTGATAGTGGTTACCCCTATGAATCTTACATTCTATAAAAGAATCAGCAAGAACAAAATATGCCTTATAAGTCTCTAAGACTCCAGAGATGTAACTTTGTTAAATTACAGTGATAGCAACACTTTAAACAAAAGAAGCAGAAAGGTATGTGTTATTAGTGTTGCAGCCATACTTGGATCCCAGCCTTCTCACAATCTGTTCCCATACCCAATAGTTCAACTCTTCCCCTGACAAGTGTCTGGGGGAAGTTGGATAACTTTTCAATGATTCATCTGGTTCAAAAATCTCTCGTTTTTGACAGATGAACTTTTTGTGGAACCTCTGATTCTAAATTACTCAGGTTTGGTTAGGAAGTCCCTATGATGCAAGCTTCTTGTATTAGACATTGTGACAGTTATTGCATATATTCAAACACCAAGGTGCCTAGGAAATAGTCCCAACTAATTGCAGTAGGCCTGCCAACCACAGCCTATAAAGATGGAAGAAGATAAAATAGGAATAGGGAAGCAATTAATTGTGAATCAGGGGTCAATTATAGAGAGGAAAGCATAACAGCCATTTATAATTATAAATTACTGTGCTATGTCTCCCTGGGATATTTTTAATTATGAAATGAAGGACTCTATCATCAGTTAATATAATTTCCACTGTCTACAAAATCTTAATAGAAAGGATTTTTGTTTAAACACAGAAGATTTAAGGCACGTATTCATCTGTTGGGCCTCCAGAGATTCCCATTCCAAAAATTATTGCAAAAGATTTGTAAAACCTGTATAAGTCTTTGACCAAAAGGAGACAGGAGAGGCGATAACAGGCAAGAAGTACCTAAGTATCGAGAGACTGAGAGTAAACGACCCATGAGTATGTGGTTTAGTAGCACAGAGTTCTCTCAGACTTATATGCCCAAAGGAAATAAGGAATTTTACATGTGGAAAGGGTCAGATATTGGTTGCATATCTCTGAATGCAAAATATACACAAAATTTCACAACAGATTGAGATTGGCTAAAAACATACCTAGGAACAGTCAGACCCTTAGATTTCATTCTTCATTAACCACACTCCCTCATCTTCCACACCAGGGCACCAGTCTGGTCGGGCGGTGGTGGCTCACGCCTTTAATCCCAGTACTCTGGAGGCAGAGTCAGGTGGATCTTTGTGAGTTTGAGGCCAGCCTGGTCTACATTGTGAGTTGCAGGACAGGCTCTAAAGCTACACAGAGAAACCCTGTCTTGAAAAACAACAACAACAACAAATAAAAGGAGGGTGCCAGTCATAGCTGGAGAAAGCATGAGGCACCACCCCCAAAGCAGGAGGACTTACTAAAGTGAAAAAAAAAAAAAGGAAATAGTCTTGAAAATTATCAAATTACAAAGACATGTTTCCTTTAAAGGGAGTCACACAGCAAGCAGATTTCACATTAACAACAAAAAACAGAAGGCAACAGAGAAACATTTCATAGAGCTGGGGGCCAAATCGGAATGTCGTATCTAGATGATACATCACTCTACCGAAGATGAAGTGGAAATACTTACAGATATAAAAGAAAGTTTAGATTTTACTTTTCATAAAACTGAAGAACTATAGAAGGTTATTCTATAGCAAAAAAAGCATAGAGAAGGGAGGTAGGATTGATGTGTAAATTTATGTAACTACTGACTTTAAAACAGAAGCATTTTCTTGAAATAAATTACATTAAAATTAAAAGCAGTATCAAGAAAGATACAAAAGAGTGTGTATGATTATTAATATTTGTTTTGCTGGTATTATTACCCTATTTAAGAAAGCATAAAGATACTGTATGAATTCAGATAATGGAAGAAATTAATTAAAAGTAAGACAGTGTAAAAATTTCACAATATGTTCATATCAATCATCATGTTCTATATCAATTATGCCTCAATAAAGGTGGGGCTTAATATATATTTAAGTAGTTTATTAATGTGCTATACTCTGACAGACTGGAAATGTTTGGTTGCTTATATTACTTATAAGAATATGGATTTTAGGATAATTCATTTCTGTTGTATAACTTTCTATACTGGGAAACTTTTATATCATACTTCAACATCTTTAAATTAAAGAAAAATAAAAATAATACAATATAAGTAATAGCTTTCACACTGGTGAAAGATACAAACAATTTTTCTGTGTAATTGGAACCAAGGAAAGTAACAAAGAATGAGATAAGAAAAGAAAGTGAGGAATGCAGATCAGTGGTAGGTAGATTGCTTGCCCAGTACTCAGGAGTGTAGCACAAATCTTAAAAGGTCTTATTAATAAAAACAAACCTGGAGCCAGGTACTGGGGTCAACGCTGGAAGATCAGAGAAGCAGAACAAGCCACAGCCACCTCACCTTGCTAGTTCCTCAGCTGATCCTATTTCTTCAGACTGAAAGCCTCTAAGTCCTCATCCAAATGGATCTCAGCTGAACTGCTGCTAAAAGCCTAAAAGCTTAACCAGATTCTAGTTCCTGGTTTTCACTCCTTATATACCTTTCTGCTTCCTGCCATCACTTCCTGGGATTAAAGGTGAGTCACCATGCCTGGCTGTTTCCAGTGTGGCTTTGAACTCACAGAGATCCAGACAGATCTCTGCCTCTGGAATGCTAGGATTGAAGGCGTGTGTGCCACCATTTTCTGGCCTCTATCTCTAGAGGCTGTTCTGTTCTCTGACCCCAGATAAGTTTATTAAGGTGAACAATATTTTGGGGAACATAATATCACCACACATGAGCCCTTGAATTCTATTCCCAGTACACGGCAAAAATGAAAGAAGGAAGAAAGGAAAGAATTACTGGAGGGAGACAGGAAAAGAGATGGAGGTAAGTGGAGAAGAATGAAGGGATACAAGGAAAGAGCAAAGAAAGAAGAAAAAAGGAAATTATAAGACATAGAATTCCCAGAAAAATAGAAGAAATTAGTCCTAACAAAGCAGTTCTCAAAACAAAGGCAAAATATATCCAGTAAAAGAAATTACTATATATTACTACTTACTGGCATTGATGTGTTTGAATGTATGATCTTTGATGAATGCATCTTTAAATTATGAGAGAAAAGTACACTGGTGTGTGTGTGTGTGTGTGTGTGTGTGTGTGGTCTTTGACAGATACATTCTTTAATTCTGAAAGAAAGGTCAAACTTAAGAAAGATTCATTAGCTATACATATTTTATCTATTATATTAGTATTTCACAAAAAATATTTTAAGCGTAAAATGCTGAACAAAATAGAGTACCAAAGAACTAATGATGAAATGTTTTTCACAAGCTTCCTTCAGAGTCCGAAATATCTAATAGAAAAAAATGAAAGGAATAAAAATTTAAAGAACAGAATCAAAAAGCTCGAACTTAATTCTGTTCCCAACAGAGGAAATGCTAACCTTTATACGATTCATTGAATAACCATAGAAATGTGCCAGGCACTCTGCCACAAGCAGTGTAGAGTTACTAGACTTACTCCCATAGAGGCCAGTCTTCTGATCATAATAGCATTATATTAGAAATTAAAGATTTCCTCAAAGTTTATAAGAACAATTATTTGAACAGTAATAACATCCTACCACCACCCCTGGCCTCTAAAAACAGAGTATCAATTTTTAATCTTAAGGAACAATGTTAGATATTACAAAACGTTAAAATTTAGACAAATAAGACAACGATGCTTACCAAATTACAATTACTTAATAAACTCTCTCTCTCTCTCTCTCTCTCTCTCTCTCTCTCTCTCTCTCTCTCTCTCTCCA
>CABHPP010131860.1:34797-45740 GCA_902168425.1 Peromyscus attwateri | reverse complement strand
CACACACACACACACACACACACACACACACACACACACACAAAGAACCATGAACTATCTAACAAATAAACTCAGTGCCAATCACCCTTTCAGCTGTTGGTCATGGAGTCCAAGAGACTTCCAAAAGAATATATGCTATTGTCGTTGCTTTTGGTCGGTTCCCAGAATTTAAAGGTAAGCCCCTATTGCTGAAGATAGCATATGCTTCAGACATAGGAGCTGGGGGAATCTAGCTGGAAATGGCCTGGAAGCCTCCTCGAGGACTAACTCTTACAGTATCATAATAGTAGTTATGTAAGCTGCTAGGGAAGAAAAGCAATAAATAGACATCCTGAGCTGTGAAACCTGTGAACCACAGCAATGAACAACCTGGAATGATGTCACCAATGATGTAATATTGGCACTGATATCTCTGGAAAAATCAAGTGCTGTCTAATTGTATTCAAGACCCACTCAATAGGAAGGAATTCATGCTCAGTTTTAAAAATCTAGCTAAGAACCCATGGCTGGAGTGATCATAGGCCTTAGATAAAATCCCACAACTGTCATTCCCCTAAATCAATATAGTTTCTAACTATATTCTGAATACTTACTCTTATACCCATTGCTAAGTGTAACTCACACCTCTTCAAAGAAGCTTCTTTTTGCAACAAATGGATGCTATGACAGAGATCTACAATGGGACAAAATGCAGATGATGAGTAGCCATAGGGTGCTGAGCATTAATTAATAAGTTCACCTACAACTCAACCTCCACATCTGAGGCTCAGGTCACATAAGGGAAGAGGGAGCAGGAAGATTAGAAGAGCCAGAGGTCTAGAACTCATGTTGCAAGATAGTGTTTCCTAGATGTGACAAGGATGTTACATCCATGACACATTAACAAATGGCTGCCTAAACAAGACCTACATACCACTCCACAAACAGTCACAGACCGAATGAAACGCAGACCTGAAACCTGGAAGTGGTAAAACTATGGCTGAAATCTGGGTCCTCTTATTCCAAAGACACGTAGGATTGTTTTGGAAACAGAATATTTCAGTAGTCTCTTTATTTGCATGAAATCATGTAAATCACAAAGTCACCTAATCAGTTTGCAATCGGTTTTCTTATCGATAACTCAGAGATAAAAACCAAGGCTAAATGGCAGCTGCCGAGGCAGAGACAAATTGCAAACCCTCAGAATGGACTTGTTCTACAATTCTGACATTATCCAAAAACATCAAAAATATCTGCTCATGGAGAAATATTCCTCAATTTATCACATGCAAAAAAAAAAAAAAAAAAAAAAAAACAATTATCCAAATGGGAAAAAAAAATCCCTCACCTAAACAGTTACCTTATAACTTCCTGCTCCTGTAAATGGAAAACAAACAAAAATGAAAGTAAATAATTCTTTCATCATTTGGTGTGGCCAAACAGAATTCTAAGCAGATTCATCAGAGGAAATTGCTAACATGCCCATAGGTGTGAAGAACCCATATACCAAGTGGACTGATGGATGCATTGTGGAAAACATGAAGGTCTCAGAGTAAGGTAGCTCAGACCTGCTCCATGGCTCATGAAGGAGCAGGAGCAAGCAGTGTCCTTCATTCCCAGTTACAAGCTTATTACAGCCCTGTGTCTGTCTGGAGTGACTCCTCACGTGTAACAATAACAGAAAATATGAGAGAAGGAGAGAGCTGGGCACACTCTGTGCATGACGCATTTGCTGCCTAGTGGACAAAAGCACCCGGAAGCCCCTCATGCTATACATTCAGAGAGAACCCAAGGCAAAATCTGGAGGTTGAAGCCTTCACTTGTTCCTCCTTTCTTCCACCAGACAGGAATTTTGTTTACTTATCCATTTTCATTCTCTGATCTCTTTTTTTTTTTAAAGTAAATATTATTTAGACAGCTGATCAGAAGCACTGCCAAGAAGGGCTCAAGAAGGAGCCAGGTTTTCTTGACATTCTTAGACATTTCCTGTGTCCAGTGCTTAATGCATGCTTCTTAACAGCCTAGACTGAAGCCAGAAAACTCATTCTAGGGGGACAGTAAATATCTACTTTCCAGGTCTGACTGTCTCCCACAGTTGCTCACCTCCACTGGAGCATTGAGAAAGGAGCCACGGCAATAAATGAGGCTACTTATATTCTGCTGAACTCTATCAGAATAAAGCACAGCTCAGATTTACATCATGGGAGAGGCTTCCTGAGCCCTGAAGTGAACCCCAATGGTTTAGATAGGAAGTCATATGCCCCATCAATGTCTCATTGCTCCTAGTGAAATGTCCTAATCAAATTGGTTATTTTTATGCTTCCCAGTGGCTCATTTTTGAAAGAACAGGACACACACAAAAAGGCAACTCACTCCTAGGCACACCCATAGGTAGAAATAGGTTGAGAAATGCTATTAGACATTACAGTTGGAATAGATCTGAACAGATTGGACATGCATTCACACAGTCCATTAACCAAGCATTTTTTAAAGAGTAGGTCAAGTTGTGGGCACTGTCTGAGACCCTAGACATGAACAGACAAACAGGAAATCCCTCATAAGGAACATCTTCCCTGGTACAGAAGAGTGAACAAGTGCCATCGGCCAAACTCTGCAGCAGATATCAGATCAGGCCATCTCTGTTGACTGTCCTCTTCATATCCTTTATCACACACACACCCTGTCAGCTCCTGTAGCTCCTCTGCTTCCCAAACTAGTTAGTCTAAAGGGATTTTTAAAAAAGCACCACAGGGAACGGAAGCACAAAGAAATTACTATTCCAATGTACAAATCCACAACAATCTTGTTAGCCAGCTACCAGGCAGAAGAACACAACAAATGTTCAGTTATTTTTTTTTCTGCTATCAAAAACAAATACTCAGAGGACAAATGACAGAGACAAAAGGATGAATGGTTGACACAAGAGCAGTTTCTGCTGCAAAAAGAGAGGAGGGCCCTTTTAAGGCTTAGGAGAAAAAAGAGGGATTTAACTAAAATGAACAGCCCCCATGTCAATGGAAGAGGCCCAAGAGTGAACTGCGATGAGCTATAGAAACTATTTGAAGGAAGGAAGGTGTGTGTACAGGAACCAGAGGAAAGACACCAGGAAGGGAGGGAATTAGGAGAGAGACAACTTATGAGGCACCTGACGTGAGGAAACAAGAGGCCCTGCTCTGAGTCATGTATGTGGTGTCGCAGGTGGTGGGGTTCAGGCAGCCTTCGTGACCCCGCGGATCTTTTTCTAGGCCTGCGTCTGAGTTTGATTTCCCAGCATTACCTTATCATCATGTCCTCGTCAAACGTCAGTCGATCTGTCTCCCTCGCTCAGCCCTTGGCTGGATTTACAGAACTGGAGCTGGGTCAGCTTCTAATGAGAAGCAAACACGGTTTGGGGAGCTGGAACTGGACTGTGGGATCTGGCAGCCACCCTTGCGGGGTGAGGGGAGGAAGGGAAGTGCTTTTCAGTAGGGGCGAAGTACATGATTGCTGGATTGCAACACAGAATGTATATCTTCGGGTGACTTCCCAGCTGCAGAATCCAGGCTGCAATTAGAAACCTATATGTCTCGTCATTTCATCATTTTTATACATTTAGGAGCTCAAGTGTTTACTCTCGCAGGCTGCAGCTGGGATGATGTTAACTCCCAGCTGTTGTTTAGCTGAAACGCCACAACTAAAACTGTGGGCCAATATGACCGGAAATCCATTTGGGAACTGAGTGAAGAAGTACAGGAGGAATTAATGATGGGGAGCGCTCTTACTGTTGGCTGTGGCCAGGTGAAACACCTACATTTAGGAGAAAAAAGGGGGGAACGCTGGAAGGAGTGCAGACACTTGCTGAGTGTCTTGTACAAGAAAGAGACCGAAAACCAATGTTATCCCTCTGGTAATTCAGGCCGAAACACTGGCATTCCATTAGGCAGGCTTCTGGTTTTCTTCTTCTTTCCCAGGCTCCCAGGTCAGATTTAACTCCAAACACACAGGTTTGGCTGCTTAGAGGAAGGATGAGTTCAGCGTTCAAACGCATCCTCCTTGGGACCAGAGAGCAAGTGATCTTGGAAGAAACAAGCTGCACTGTCAAGCAGAATTACAACAGCAAGGGTGAAGATTTCAAGTGGCCTGAGTTTGTTTGTGGACATCCCCCAGCAACATGACCTTTCTGACTTTTCCTTTCTATTATATAAGGACTTCGGGTGCACGTTTTACATCATCAGGAAAGACTGCAGATCAGAACCAGAAACAACTGGAGGGGCCAAGGACTTAAAGAGCCGCTGCAACCAGAGTGTTGGGCAACTCCAGGTTGCAATACTGTTTGGTCCTATGTGTCACAAGGAAATGAAGATAATTATCCAGTAGGCTGTATAAGGAGGGTATGTAGAGAATATGTGGTGTGATGGCTATTCTTGGTTGCCAACTTGACTATAGGTGGAATGAACTACCCAGAAATGGAGGCCACACCTGTTGGGATATGGATATTGAGGCAGGAAGACAGGTTGCCTTTGATCTGGATCTTGAGGCTGGAAGACACAGGCTTTTGATCCAGATCTTGAGGTGGGTTGGCACACCTTTAATCTGGGCCGCACCTTCTGCTGGAAGCCTATATAAAGACAATGGAAGAAGGAAGGTTTCCCGCTTCCTTGTCTGCTTGCTATCACCTTGCCAACACATGCATTCCTTCACTGACATTAGAGCCTACTTCTTCAGGATTCCAGCATATACAGAAGACCAGCTAAGACACCCAGCCTTGTGGGACTGAGCAACTACTAGATTCATGGACTTTCCATTCACTGCTAGCCATTGTTGGACTGCAGCATGTAAGTCATTCTAATAAACCCCTTTTACACAACACACACACACACACACACACACACAAACATATGGGGGGGAAGAGAGAGAGATTCATTTCACAAGTTCTATGACTCTAGAGAACCATGACTAATACATGTGTGCAGAATGGACACTCAACAATCCAGGTAGAGACCAGTCCACTATGTAAGTGCCTTAGTTACTTGTCTTCAGACAAGCTTTATTGGTTAGAGCATGAACAAAATATCACCACAGATATGTAGCCTCCCATCACTTCACAGATTCTCAGTCTCTCCTCAGCACCCATCTTTTGAGCATCATTCACCTCACTTCTGTTCTATGGTAAGCCTACCATGGCTGCATGTGTACTCAGCATATATTTTCTTGCCATCATTTCTTCAACAACACAATATAACACAGTACATTAGGTATTGGAAGTAACCAAGAAATGATTCAAAGTTTATGATAGGTTATGTTACGTTATATGTAAATGTTATGTCACTTTACACAAGGGACTTAAGCATCCACAGATGTTTGATACAGGAATTGAAGGAGTTCAAGGAATCACCACCCCACCCCAGAGAGTGACAGGTAATCATACTGGCAAATACAGAGAGAAGTCTAGAAGGTAAAATAACAAAAAGTCTATCTTAGAAAGGAGGTGTTATAATTAGCTATTAGCTATCCTCAATTTCTTTCTCAGAAAAACTATGATATTTATCATGCACGTATGTTGCATACAGATGATGCATGGTGCTCCAAGAAACAGCCTGAGCATGGTGCGCAGGCTTCATATGTCTTGCAATCCCTCCAGTGAGGTAAATATGCATATAACCATGGCAAATGGTACAGCAACTGGAATGGTGTCCATGACAAAGTGCATGCAAAAAAGAGTGACTTTTGCCCAAGTAGGGTGTAGGTAGGATGAGACAAGTTAGGAGAGATTCTAGAAGCCTACACCTAGGAGGAAATAGAATTGGATAAGAAAATTTGAAAAAAGCAACTTGGTGGTGGTGGTGCAGCTATAAATTTAAAAAGACAAAATAACTTACAGTTGAAAATGCACAGCCTAGCCGGGCGGTGGTGGCACACGCCTTTAATCCCAGCACTCAGGAGGCAGAGGCAGGCGGTTCTTTGTGAGTTCGAGGCCAGCCTGGTCTACAGAGCGAAATCCAGAAAAGGCGCAAAGCTACACAGAGAAACCCTGTCTCAAAAAACCAAAAAAAAAAAAAAAAAAAAAAAAAAAAGAAAGAAAAGAAAATGCACAGCCTAGAGTAGGAGTCACACATGGCAACAGAGGTCTGTGTGTGAACAACAATGTGCCACATTTTGTAATAAGGACTGTAAATGCTTTATTTAACATTTAGCACATAATTATCAGGTTACCACTATATAATTACCTTCAAATTAAACATGAGAAGACCTAGGCATATAGAGATTAAATACATTGATGAATGTCCACACACATCATAGAAGAAAGAATTCAACCTTTAGTCGGGCAAGTGTGATGTTTTCAGTCTCTTGCTTACACCTTTGACTTCCATAGGATCTAATTTATGGGGTTAAAAAAATAAGGTACTGGGGCTAAAGACAGGGCATAGCAGTTAAGAGTATGCATACTGTTCTTGGAGAGGATACAAGTTTATTTCCCAGCATGCATACCAGATAGCTTACAACTGCCTGTAACTCAGCTCTAGGGGATCCAACATCCTCACTGATCTCTCAGAAACTGCACCTATGGTATACACACACACACACACACACACACACACACACACACACACACACACATAAAACAAATTAAGTATTTTTTAAAAAACCAAAAGAAGATCTATGGTTTGGATATAAGTATGCCCCACAAAAGGTTTACATGTGAAGGTGGTCCCCAATATAAGCAGAGATAGTTTTGGGAGAAATGATTGGATCCTGGTCGGTTCACTTTTAGGAAAGGGCTCGTCTTTTGATACACTCAAATTGGGTAAGCTATGGCAGTTGTTGAAGATGGGGCCCACATGGAGAAAGATGGATCACTGGGAGAGCATCTTTGAAAGGTAAGACACCTTTCAAAGGCCCATTTCTGTTTGTCTGTCTCTCTGCTTTCTTGCCACTACAAAGTAGTTTTTCTGAAACTGCTTCCCTCCCTGATGTTCTGCCTCACCACAGGCCCAGAAACAACGGAGCTAAATGACCACAGACTGCAGCCACCAGAACCATGAGCCAAAATCACTTATTCCTCCTTTGGTTTTCTCAAGATATTTGCTCAGGTGCAGAAAAGATTGAGAAGTGGGATAAGGGACAAGGACAATGAGGTCTCCAGGTTATCAGGAGATTTGGGCATCAGCTTGAAGTCTTGACCTTTAGTCCAGGATTTGTCCAAATTTTCCATAGTTCACTGACATCTTAATACTTACTGTTGCTAAAGAGGGTCAGTCGGCAGCTACTCTGGGCTTCCTCAGCTCTCTCCAATAGTCAACTTTGGCAAGAGAACAAACCACCGTAAGAGAGCTGAGTAAAAATTTGATAAACAATGGTTTTTGTCAACACATCCCCAAACTGAATATCCAGGATATAATCCAGGAGCCTTGTCAAATAGCCTCCTTTGTCTCAGTGGGGCTGAGTTGAGCTCACGAACATTCATATTAAATGTCTGAGTTGATGGACACTGAATAAGGGGGGAAAGCCTTCATGTCCACCTAGTAGAATCAAAGGAAATAACTCTTCTGGAAACACAAATGATTTAAAACAGAGGCACAGCAAGCTGGCCAGTAGATTAGTCTTATAATCTCAGTGAAATGTGATGAAAATTTAAACCAAATGTGCGGCAATGAAAGAAAGGATGTTAGAGAGGTGAACTCACTAAGATCTGATAATAGATGAAATATAGGATAAAAAGAACTGAAAATGTGGCTGATCTCTTCAGCTTTGGCTCTGGGATACAGGATGATAATATCTGGTAAATAGGATTTATTTAATAGCAAAGAAAGTTCATAAGGTATTTTGCAAATGGCATTTCATGTCCAACAGATATTTCTTATGAACTAGGACTTAGGCAAGGCCCTGTGAGTACAAATGTAACTGTCACACAGGCCCCTTTCATGAAGATTATTCTGTGTGATAGGAGAGGTCCAGAAGACTAATTAACAGACAGGATGGAGGTAACCTTGACAAGGCAGAAAAGAGGAAACAGGGTCGTGAGTAACAAAGGGCTTTCCGGAGGAAAAGATCTCAGAGCCTCCCGAAGGTGGGGAAATCTGCTCTACCAGCCTCACAGCTTAGAGTTATCAGGATTTTTATAGTTCCTCGGCAGAAATTCTGTTCTTACAGTTGTGTTGGGAAAGACTATTACTCCTTGTGTCAGTTGGATTTCCATTGCTGTGACAAATGACCTGAGGTAAACTACTGAAAAGGAGGAAAGACACATTTAAACTTACCATTTCAGCCTACGGTCACTGAGAGTGGGGAGGGTGAACAGGAAGAAATATGACTCCCAAAGACGTGTCCCCTATGACCCAGATCCTAAGATCAGACATTTCAGAAGAGCCCATTGAATTACAAATCCATCAACGAATTCATCTACCAGTGAAATCCGATCCTTTTAATCCAATCTCTTTCTAAAAACCCTACCTAACACTGGTACACTGAGGACAAAGAGACACAAAAGTCTTTGGGAAGTGCTTTTTATACAAAAACACAACACCACTTCTTTATTGAAGAGAATGGAGACACATGACGCTTAATGCCAGCGGGGGTAAAAAGTTTCGTTTCTCAAAGGCCCTCTTCTCTCAGAAGGAAAACAGATTTGGAGTTTGGGATCTTTTAAGCCAGGACTGGATGAACGACCCCTGAGTGGAAGTGAAAAGACACTTAGGTATGAATAAGGGGGCAGGGACAGCAAAGACGAGGGGATCCTAATGAGTGCCACGATCAATGCTGATCAATGCCCATCAAAAGATATTCATGCAGAAATACCACATATGTTCATTTTTCACGTGAGACCAATAATGACATCAGATTCTCTAAAAGATCCATAATTCAAAAACAAAACAAAACAAAAAAAAAAAGATCCATAATTCAAAATTAAGGACCATGACAATCAGATTTAGCAGTATAAAAAATAACAGTCTTTCTTGTCCAGACCTTGTAACACAGACTGTGAGAAATGACACCCAGATTAATAAGCTGTGTAGTTCTATGCGGAAAATGCACATGAGGCATTAAAGATCAAAATCTCCAATTTTAGCCATAGCGCTGCCTAATGATAAGCCCTGACAGTTTGAGCTGATCTGGAAGTTAAACTCTCAGGCAGAACAGCAAATTAGAAGCCCTTTTTAGCGAGGCGTTAAGAAGAAACAAATTCCTCTAGAAATAAACTGGAGATTTTAGATTTAACCATCGGATATGCTGAGCAAATACAGACTGAGCAAATACAGAGCATGAATCACTATTTCTCAGACTAATTGTTCAAGTACACAACAGTGGTCTTGAATATTTCTTACATGCCAGGCGTTGCTAGCAACATACATGATTTTCTACATTTAACCCTTACAACCTCAAAATGAGATAAGAACTTAATTTTCTAAATATGTCTGAAGGGCTTAATTTACTCATCGTTGACATGGTAGAGTTCATGCCAAAACCCAAAATTATAGCCTGTATTTGCCAAGCCATTGCGCTGTGCTACAAGGCCAGGAAAAAACCAAGGAGGCCAAAGGAGCATCAATCCTTAAGCTGTTCTCTAAGATCTCTAGATCATCTGCCAAGCCATCAATGCTCAAAGCTGTGCCTGTGGAACAGCAGCATAGGCATCCATAGGTCTTAGTCATAAATGCACAATGCCAGGCCTCAAGTCAGCCCTACGCAATTCATATCAGCATTTTCACAAAATCCGTGATGATCGTCATGATCCATGCTGAGTGAGGGTAGAAGCCACATCTGGATAAAGAAAAGACATTGATAGCAAATGTTACAGTACTTCAACTTAAACATTTGTTCACTGTTTATGCATAAAAGTCACACACACACACACACACACACACACACACACATACACACACACACACCAAACTTTTGCAAAGGGCTAGAAAGGTGCTATTTTCAGTTTTAAGTACTGTAAAATTTATACAGCCAGTACTGAACTTTGTTGCTGCAGTGTTAAAGTACCTGCTGCAAACGTGTCAACAAATGTGTGTGGTTATCTTCTAACAAAACCGTATTTATAAACATTGCAATTTGTAGTTCACACCATACTCACATATTTGCACAATCTTTTCCGGATTTCTTTTAAACAGATTCAATGTCAAACATATTCGGAGCTCATGAGACACATTAAAATGCATGCAATGGACAAGATTTGGCCTATAAGCCCTAGTTTTTTCAACCCTGAATACTTATTAAACTGTGTTTAATTTTCATTTTGAGATGCAGAGCCATTCATTCAAAGTCAGTATTTATTCTTGCCTTGGTAGATAAGAATCCAAGAGTCCCTCCACAAAGCTTTCCAGAGCTCAAAACACACGGATTAAGAGTTGCAGGGAGAGCCGGGCGGTGGTGGCGCACGCCTTTAATCCCAGCACTTGGGAGGCAGAGGCAGGCGGATCTCTGTGAGTTTGAGGCCATCCTGGTCTCCAAAGCGAGTTCCAGGAAAGGTGCAAAGCTACACAGAGAAACCCTGTCTCAAAAAACAAAAACAAACAAACAAACAAAAAAAAAGAGTTGCAGGGAGATCCCTTTGTTGGGAACAGCTAGGAAGGAGACTGGCCATGACCTCTGCTTTTCTAGCAGGTCAGCTGTTACTCCGATCCATGCTGAAGACCACCTTTCACCCTGCTGCAGTAAGATTTCCCTGCTGCTGGTTAAAACTTCCCCTCTTGTAAAGCTCCTCACCAAACCCACAGACAATCAATTCAGACTTCAAAAGATGGCTTCACCCAAGGAAAGTGGTCAATACAGATACTGCTTAGAAACTGGATGTAAATGGGAATGTTTCTTGGAGCATGATGTCACCCTTTCTCCTTGGACCTCTGTCCTCCTGTGTTTCTGTTTATTTAAAATCATAATAGTAACTTTCTCTATGGCTTGCAGAGTAGAAGTGTGATTTCCTGGAGGATCTCTCTCTCTCTCTCTCTCTCTCTCTCTCTCTCTCTCTCTCTCTCTCTCTC
>CABHPP010131860.1:0-22257 GCA_902168425.1 Peromyscus attwateri | reverse complement strand
GGGGATATTCTCGTTTCTTTGTTTTGTGTAGACTGAAGTTTCTTGGTCCTGCCTAGTCCTGCCCAGGTAGCAGCTGTTTTTATAAAATAATCACTCTAAGGCTTAATATTAATTACAAACTGTTTGGTCTATGGCTTAGACTTATTGCTAGCTAGCTATTACATCTTAAATTAACCCAGTTCTATTCATCTGTGTATCACCACGTGTCTCATGGCTTGACCTGTGTTCTATTACATCTTGTTCCCTTGGTGGCTCGCAGTGTCTCCCTAAACTCCACCTTTGTTCTTCCTGTGTCTCTCTTGGATTTTCCTCCTGTTTATATCCTGTGTTGCCATAGGCCAAAACAGCTTCTTTATTAACCAAGAGTAGCAACACATATTCACAGCATACAGAAAGACATCCTGTGTTGCCATAGGCCAAAACAGCTTCTTTATTAACCAAGAGTAGCAACACATATTCACAGCATACAGAAAGACCATCCCACCACAGTTTTTTGAATGTGTATGTGCACACATGGAGGGGAGAATAGGATATAAAATCTCCTCATAGTGGAGGGCAGAGGACAAACCAGAGGAGCTGATTCTCTCTTTCTAACTTTTAGGACCTGGAGATCAAATTTAGGCCACCAGATTTGGTGGCAAGTACCTTTACACTGTGAGCTATCTCCCAGTTCCCCTTTTAGTTTTAAAAAAATGATTTCCTTTATGTTTTATATTATAATATAATTATATCATTGACCCTTTCCTCCCTCCAAACTCTCCTGAATTCTTTTCCTTGCTCTCTTTCAAAATCATGGCCTCATTTTTCATTAATTGATGTTGCATACATGTTAATATATATATTATATATATATATTATATATATATATATATATATATATATATATATATATATCCTAAATACAACTTGCTAAGTCTGAATAATGTTACTTGTGTGTATGTTTTCAGGGCTGACCATTTGGTATTAGTTAACCCATTGGTGTGATCTTGCCTGGGGAAGAGTATTTCTTCCACCCTCAGAATTCCTTACTTGCCTGAAGTTCTCTGTGTATGGATGAGGCGTCATGGGCTTTCCCCATATACTTTGGTATGTCTATTGTTGTTGTACTTGTTCAGTTCATGTTTAGGCAGTTTGTTGGTGAGACATTATGGTTGTAGCTTCTGATGTTACTGGGAGACAAAATCTCACAACACATTCTCTGATCCTCTGGCTCTTACATCCTGTCTGATCCTGATCCTCTGGCTCTTACATCCTGTCTGCTCCCTCTTCTGCAGTGATCCCTACACCTTAGGTACATGAGTTGTTTTGTAGATGTATCCATTAGAACTGGCCTATCTACATTTTGATTGGTTGTCATTTTCTGTAGTGGTCTCTGTCTGTTATAAAGAAAAGTTTCCTTAATGAGGGGTGAGTATTACAGTTCTCTGTGGGTATAAGGACAAATATTTAGAATATAGGTATGGATTATGTTTAGTAAAGTGGTGCTTGTAGATTCACCTCCAAGATCCGTGACTTTACAAGCCCTTGGGTAGTTCACTATGTTTCCAGTACCAGGAACAACTTCCCTCTTGTTGAACAGTTTTTAAGTTCAATTAGAGATCTGTTGGTTGCCAATAAGGTATGTGTGCTACTACTGTACCCTTAGGATTATCAATCATATCATGCTGGTAGTTGTTATGGTTCATGGGCTTCATAGCTGGGTAGGACTGTTATTTGCTTCTTTCCTTTGGTAGCTTGCATGGATCCTTCTGGAACTATGAAAGCTAGTACAGGTCCTCTCCCATCTGAGATCTCAATAGGGTCAGGATTTCATCCATTAGCATTTAAGCATCTTGTAGCTGACACTTAGAACTAGCATACCAACTGGAGGTGTACACAAAGTAAACAGTTCTCTGTTTCTAAATCTGTCTGGCTAGGAACTCTCTCAGGAAGATCTCACTTGTAAACATTTTCTTCTACTACTGCAGAAGAAGGAAGAGTTTGCCATTCCTCACAGTTAAGCCTGATCCAATATTCTTTCACTTTGAAATTCTCTATGGTTTATATCACAGAACAAGTTTCCAGGCATTGTAGCTCTGTATCTAATTCCACCATAAGCATGGTTTCCAAGAGAGTTAAGTTAGATTATACAGCGAGAAAGAGACAAAACAGGGGCGAAATTTCATACAGTCTCCAATTTTTACCCTTAAATCTTCCTTTTCACCCAAACTTAGAATCAGAACTGGAAATTTAATATTCAGAGTTTCATATAGGCATGTTAAATAGAGATCCCACTACCACATAGTTCTAAGCAGATGAAACTATATGAAGTGACACCCTATAGTCTGGGGACAAAGGAATATTTGCCACTGACTGTATGAGTATGTGAGTGTGTGGCCCAGGTCAAACTGAAATGAAAGAAGAACCAGAAATTCAGACGTGCAACATCTATTCATCTTACAAAATTGTCCCCAAAGTCTATAAGTATGAAATAGATGCCAAAATAGAAATAATACCAGCGCTGTCACTGAAGTGGACCTTATTCAAAGGAGCATGGTACACTCAAATGGTTGCTGATATGCATAGGCTATGGGATCAAAAGAAACCCGCCAACACATGTGAATCAAAGCCAGAGAAGAGTGGGGTATTTCAGTTTTCTCGAATCAAGTTGTTATTTGTAATCAAGCCTACTGAGGAGTGGTAGTTCATCTGAGAATACGGATGAGACTTTACTAAGCTTTAAAGTCAAAAGGTGAGTACATTTATAAGTTAGTGATTAAGTAATCATGTAATGTATAATTAATTCATAAAGACTTTGACTGAGCAACGCTCAATGGGACCTTCATATGTCTACTTGTCTGCACTGCAAATTGACTGCAATTTCCCATCTATCTTATTTTCTTAACAGCCTCATTTCCCTCTTCATATCTAACTACATATGACAGCCTTCTAGAAAGCTAAAACTCTATCCATAGACTGCAGCCTAGCAAAATCAACTTGTAATAAGCATTTAGGAATAGTGTGCCCTGGTATATAACCTCTCTCTACCTCTAAGTTTCCATCTTTTAACAGAGTTATAAGAGTATTGCTCCAATGCAAGACCTGAAAGAAATAGAAATTAGAAAATGAACACACAGACATCTCAGTACTGGTATATAAATGAAAATCACTGTGATATGTCATAATATAGAGTAAATATACAATGTAGTAAGTATGTCTTAACAATAAAATTAATGGCCATTCATTTTCAGTCTACTTCTTGAAGATTTGAGTTCAGTAAAGAAAGTTGAGTGTCGTGGCAGGAGAATAGCAAGTTCAGTGCCAGCCTGGGCCACGTAATGAGGTCTTTTCTTAATATTTTAAAACTTTAGTAAAGAAATTGCAAACATCTTTTCTAGCATTAACTACTAAGTTGTCAAACATCATTTATTATTTCAATAAAAATAAGCTTTTGTTGATGAACATATTGAAAACCAAAAGCAACTAAGGGCTAATAGATTGGGGGGAATAGCTCCATAGTAGTTCAATGCTAGAGCACTTGTCTAGTATGTCATGAGCCTTAGGTTCGATCTCAAGCACTTCAAAAATAAATCATCTTCCAAATGTTTTGAAAACTGACTTGATTTCAACACAGTTTTTTAAACTGCTATGACATCTTGCATTGACCTTGCTTAAACCAGATGTTAAAGCTTTGTTATATGGTTTACTTAACTTACATTTTTAAGAGGTAAAAACCAAGTACCAGGAATAGGTTACCTGTTTTTGAGTTGTTGGCCAATGGGGTGACATGGGTCCCCAAACTTTATAAACAGTTGCCATTGCTCATGGTTACCCTCCAGAACTTGATTGCCCTCCAGACCCTATTACTGAATACACCACATACTTGAGTCATAAAACATTGGGGAAATCAATGACTTGGAAGCTTCATCCCTCCTGGTTAGTTTTCATAGTGCTAGAAGGTGATATGCATGCTTCTGGAAGAAAAGTGTAATCATCAGTGTTACCCAGCATTCAATTCTGGGAGCTACAAAAATAACCATCTTAAAAGGCTATGCCCATGGGAGCAAGAGTGGCACAAATGTTATGAGATTAACCAACTGTTTATTGGATTCAAAGCTCACTCCACACGATGGAACCCATACTTGGCATCATTATTGGGACTAGACAGGTCATAGAATGTAGGGGGAACCTACAACCATTGTTCTGATAAATGGTCACAGTATCAAAACAACTCCTAATGATTTATTGCTATACCTATAGATAAGTGTATATCTTAATCCTCATCAGAAAAGCTTCTTCTTGTAGCAGATGGCAACTAACCCCTAACTGGGCAATGTACGAAAAACGAGAGACTGTGAAGCGTTTAGCCCTGAATGAAATGTTATATTGCATCCTTCCTCCAAAGGCTCAGAGATCATCACAGAAAGGGGGCAGAGAAGTTTTAAGAGGTGTAGGTAGTAGATGAGTACAAAGAAGCAGTCTTATCTGGATGTAACAGGGCAGCTGTCCATGTGAACTCCTAGCAGTTGTGACAGTGTGAAAAAGGCCTCCACAAAGCCAAGTCAGACAAGAAACTGTGGTGAAGTAGGGAAGGTAGGCACAAAGTCCATCTGTAGCTAAGGAGCTGTTGGCACTTGATAGATGCTGTAAAATGAGTCAGTTTTCCTTAAACATGTGACATCCTCAACCATGTTCAAGGGCAGGTCCTATGCCCAAGTGTAATTGGACAAAAATAGTTGTACTCAATAAGTTTGAAAGAGTGAGGAGGGGCACAAAGTTGGGAGGGTAGGCAGTTAGGGTAGATCTGGGAAGAACTAGTGGATGACTATGATCAAAATACATTGTCTGATATTCTCATAAAATTAATACAAGTGTGGTTCTTTTTTTAAAAAAGGGGGATGCAGTTCTGCTCAGAGGGAACTAGCCAACCACAGGCCAGCCAGAGTCCTCAAGGCCCTGGCTCGGAGAAAGATTTATGGGCCTGCCTTGCGATGCCAGGCAGGTGGGGCTTCATTCTGATGGGGAAGGTCTACTTGCTACCTGGGGCCATGGTAATGCCTGGGCCTTGCTGCTGCCAAGGGATATGTCTGGGTCCCTGGTCCTATAGCAGCCAGCATCTGTGTTGATATGTGTGGCACCTGTTGCCATCAAGGTCCATTCTGATTCCAGTGGTCTGGGTCACCACCTGTGGCCGCCAGCTGCCATGGGGCTATGCCATCTGGGTGACCTTTGCAGCCACCTGGGGCCATGGTGACAACCTGATCCAGGCTGCTGCCAAGGACTATGTCTGGTCTGTGGTCTACCACAACCAAGGTCTGTGTTGCAGTCCATGGCCCATGTTGCCACCAAAGGTTACATTAAGCCTGGGGTCTGGGCCATAACCTGTAGCCTTGTTGGTTTTCTGAGGCCATGCTATTGCCCGAGCCATCCTTATCTGAGTGGCTGGGGCTACTACCTGGAGCTAGGATGTCGACCTGGCCAAGCTGCTGCCTGAGACCATGTCTGGGACTGTGGTCCAGCTACAGCTGGGATCTGTGTTGAAGTTTGTATCCCAGGTTGCCACTGAGGCCCATACAGAGGCTGGGGATCTGGTCAACACCCTGTAGCTTTTTTGGAGTCTGGGAGCCACCCACAGCAGGGGCCATCCAGATATGGATGTCCTGTGCTGCCACCTGGGGCCATGGTGTTATCTAGGCCCTGTTGCCGCTGAGGACCATGTCTGGGTCCGAGACCCTACTGCAGCTGGGGTCTGTGCCAAAGTCTAAGTCCTATATTGCCACCAAAGGTCACACAGAAGCCCAGGGTTGGGGCTGCAACCTGAAGCTTTGGTGGTGTCAGGAACCATACTGCCACCAGAACCATCCCAATCTGAGTGACCATTGCTTCCATCCAGAGCCAGGATGTCATCTGGGCCCAAGCTGCTGCCATGGGCCAAGTCTGGGTCTGTAATCCAGTTGCACCTGGGGTCTGTGTTGATGTCTATGGCCCATGTCACCTCAGGGAGCCTTAGGAATTATACAAGATGAAATCAGAAGGCCATTGTGAGCCAGCCCCATCCTTCACTAGCCCTGGGAAAGCTGGCCTTGTCTCTCACTGGATACTGCAGCAAGAGAACTGACTATCACAGGAGAGCTGGCCCCTGAATTTGGGAGAGATAGCCCCACCACTCACCACAGGCCAGTGTGAATTGACCCTGAGGGCATGGGCCAGGGGAGCTGACTCTACCCCCTCACCTGCGGCAGATGGCCCCAGTGGCCTGGACTGACCAGCTCAGCTACCACCCAGGCCTACAGCTGGGCCTGGGGTTGGCCCACCCTAACATCTACCCCATGCAGGACTTGCTGGAGCTGGTGAAGTGACTGGTCCTGTGGAACAATAACCTCAGGATCTCCATGACTCAGGGCAGCCATGGGATACCCCAGAGGATTTTCAGTGACGATCCAGTGAGGATGTGTACCAGAAACCAAAGGCCTTCAAAGGGACCAGTGACTCATTACAATGAACAATTTGCTAGTAAAACTGATGGGACAGAAGGGTATACTATATGACATACCCCAATGCCACCAGGACAAATGAAGAGGTGTTGGAGATGTGGGGAAAAAGGAGAATCGAAGAGGGTTTTTTGTTTTGTTTTGTTTTTCTGTTTGTTTTGTTTGCTTGCTTGCTTCGCTTTGTTTTCTTTTGTAGGGGGCGGCAATTCAGGAGTAAGGGGAGGATATGGGGGGACTGGGAGGTGAACAGAAACCGGGTGCATGATGTGAAACTCCCAAAGCATCAGTGAAGAAGTTACATTTTAAAAAATAAATAAATAAAAATAACTGAAGGTGGCAGTCTACTGTCTTCCAACAAAGAAAGCAGGGTGACCTTTTCTCCCTGTCCTGTGCTCACTGTCCCCATTTTTGTTACAGTTGATACCTTCACACTTTACTGCCTCTGCTATTCAAAGCAATAGAAGTTGAAAGAGGTCAAAGGCCCCACATGGAAGAATCTGGTGTCCCCACTAACTCCAGGATGAGAGAACTCTCCAAGGAAATTTGGGAGTCAGTGGATAAAGCATATGCTTTCAACATTTCTTTTCCTGGTTCTTGTAGAATATGAGCCCTTATTTCCTACTTTCTCAAAGCAGATAATTTATGTAATCCTTTGACATCCTTTAAGCCAATAAGCCCATATCATCCTGCCCAATATGACTATTAGGAAGACAGATCCTGGAAACGTTCCCCAGAATACTTCTAATCTTGTTTGATTTCTAGATTATTTTACACTAAATCTTTCAACAAAAGATGAAGTTTGAAGCACAAGAGAGCACATAGTTTTCTCTAGTCATACTTGCCTGACTCTAGGATTCTCCTCAATGAATTAAGACAACTTTGGGATGATGCCTCTGATTCTCCCTGGGCTCTCTGGAGACAGAGGCAGATTTCAGCATTAGAATTGTCTCTGGAAAGTTCTTAAGTAGGGCGGTTCCAGAAACCTGTCAAGTTGACCTTGCTCTCCTAAATATTTAAGTCCTTTTAAGGACTTAAAAATTTACTGTCAACTGTTGTACAAGGGTTAATCAAAGTTAATCACAATTTTGGGTTCATTGCTTTGAACTGCTGGTGAAACAGCTTACCACAATGAGTAACACACAGCAGAACAAAATGCTCACCCCATGGCTAGAAAAAAAAGACAGAGCAGGAGGATGGAGAGACTAGAGTCCCACAATCCCCTTCAAAAATGCACTTCCTATTGAAAGAAGACCACTCAACAGGTACCACCTTTTAAAGACATCATGATCAATAGCACCGATGTTTGGGGGTCTTAAATGAGAAAATAGTAATACTGCTGACATAAGTTACTAAAAGAAACATAAACTGGAAACAATGTAAGATATATACCTTCTATCTTTTGTACATGAGTGTTTGGGAGACATTTCAGATTCAAACTATAGTGGCCCAGTAGTAAATAAAAAGTTTGTTGTATATCTAATAGACAAAATGGTTTTCCTGGGTTACAGATTTTAGGAAGAATTTGCTTTCATAATAGAAAGAATGTGTACATAAATTTAAAAACAATATGGAGAACTAGAAGGTATTTTCCTTCTAGCCTTTAGCACAGCCTTCTAGGAAATAAGAAAAATGAGGTGATTTGGCTAAGCACCATGATGAAAGGACTCTTGCCCACTTAGTTTACTAACAAGACAAAGTGCATTGTAATGAATATATAAGAAAATGGTCATTTGCAGAGCACAACAGTCCTTTTGTGTGACACTCTAATATTAGCCATACCATATGAGTCAGCACAAAGGCAGAGGTTCTAAAATCTGAACAGGACACATTTATAGATTTTTCTCTATTTTATAAAATTAATCTGCTAAAAACTGATGTACATAAAAACACATGCATATAATAGATATGAAACATTCTCTGCCTGAAGTGAAATATTAAGCCACCATGCAGTATGTTTTATTTGCTTTAGAGGCATGCTTAATTAGTTTCCTCATTGGAACCTTTTAATCAACCTGCAGTGCAGTTTTTACCAGACCTCTAAACTTACTCTAATTTGAGCACCTTGGCCCAAACGTGAGATCTGGCTCCCAGGGATGCTTGTCAACCCAAAGAATAAACCACTATCTTGTTAAATTCTCCTCTGTCTTCATATAACACTGATCAGAGATTCTTCTTAGCTGTTCTGGAAGTTTCCATCGCACCTGAACCAGCATCACATGATCCTTGGTAAGGGCCTTTAATGAATGGCTGGGCCCTTTAATCATTGAGTCAAAGAGTAAAGATTGATGATACTATGGTCAACTTGACCAAAAAAAAATTTCAATGGAAGAGGGAAAACAAAATACCATAGATAGAATTGATGAGAAGGCTTTCCGAAGATATTACCTTATGTGTTTCTTAAGTTAACTGAATAAATATGAGGTGAATTCCTAATGTTAAATTTATCTAATTTGGGCTTGCAAAAATAAACGCAAACCATACAGCTGCTCTGTTTTGTTTTGTCTGTTATTCTTTCTTGTTCATATTGGTTTTTAATTTTATCTATTTATTACTTATTTACTTTTATTTTGGATATGTGTATGCCACAGCCAGATGAAGTAGCCTTACTAAAGTTATATCTCTCCTTCAAAAGTGTGGTTTCCAAAGACGGAACTCACAGCCGCAAACTTAGCAGCAAGTTCCTTGATCCACTGAGCTATTTTGTCTGCCCTTATTCCTATTGTTTGAATCTGAAAAAATAATTTATATCTTGAATAAATAGTAGGCTGGAATTTCACCTTACACACAAAAGACATATGTGTCTTTCATAGTCTATTAATCTGCATGGTCCAATCAGATGAGTTACAATGAGGTAAGAGCATCACTAAATTAATGTTATTTGTCATCTATGTATAAGACAAAATGTTAGTTCTGGAGAAGGATGGATGGATGGATGGATGGATGGATGGATGGATGGATGGACGGGTGGATGGATGGATGGATCATAGAATACATGATAATGATTTTGAGAGATCTGAAATCCTGGCTCTAGTTCTGTGACTCTGGGAACACCTACATGAACTTCATTTTCCCTACCTGTAAGACACAGAAGATAAAGAATCTTAGTGTGCACAAGGCCTGAGATCAATCCTCAGAAGTACACAAACACCTAACAGCTCAAATACTAACTTCTATTATGACAGAGTAAAGAATCTCAGACTGTACACTAAGTCATATAACTATTTTCTATATTTCGGTAAAGACTGAGAGTTCATATACTTTTTATTTTGCTTATACATTTTTATATTTTTAATATATTTTAAACATTTATTTTATACATTCAATCATATATGATTGCTCATTCATTTTAAGTTATTTCATTGTGAGTACAGGCATATAATTTGGATGTAAGAACAATAATTTTACCTAACAGCAGCCAATTGGGAAACTGGATATCTTATATTGAATCAAATTTTAATTTAATAGACAAATTCATGCCAATGACCTGGCTTAAAATCTGGCTCTGCCAATTATTAGCTCTGAGATTTTGAAAAAAGTCACTTAACCTGTCAGGCCTCAACCTCCTTATCTATAAAGCAGTGATAAAATGATTGTGCATTTATAATACCGGTATAAGGCATGTCCTGTCATTCAATAAATATTTATGATGTGTCTCTTACATACTGGGAACTGTGCTGAGAAGTGAAACGTCAGGCAGGCCCTGGAATTCATACACATCTCACATTTTCTTCGCCTTAGACATCCCTGAGATTTCTCAGGAAGAGGGCTGAAGAGCAAGGAATGGAAGCCAGAACTTGCTCTTGGTAATTTAATGAAGGTTTCTCAAACTCTCCTGATGGCTAAACTCTCAGTAGAATTTTCAGGAAGTGAAAGTTCCTCTTCGGACAGTGGATGTGAAAGATCTGCACGTGTTTGTTTTGTTCTGAGTGTTCTTCCATTGCATAGATATGCTACTATTAGTTCATCCATTCATCTGTCAATAAAGACTTGAGTGCTTTCCAGTTTCAGATTACATGTAGAGCTGTTATGGACAACTATGTGGACATTTGGTTCACTGCTCCAGTAAATACCTAGGAGTTGGATTACAGATTCATTTAGTCAGAGCAGTTTTAAACCATAGACACTTCAAAACTATTTTCTGAAGTGACCAGACCTTAAAACACTCCTACAATGAGCAAAGAACATCCCAGTTATGTTCACTCATAGCTGACAGATTAACTAAGGGCCAGACTGAAGTTCACCACGTGGAAAGGATCCAGACGCAGGGAACAATTGCAAGCACTGGCCTGTGTGTGCCTGCTAGGGCACTTCCTTAGGATCTTCTCTACAGACTCAGAATCTTTTTCAAAAAGGGGGAGAGGGGCTTGGAATACAGTTCAATTCATAGAGTACTTTGCTAGCATGAAGAGAGCCCCTGAATTCTATGCTCAGAACTGCATGAATGATGTGCAGATGTGATGAATTTGATGTGCATGCCTATAATCAGAGCACTTGGGAGGTGGCAGGTAGAGGATCTGAAGTTTAAGGATTACAAGTTCAAGATCATCCTAGGCTATTTAGTGAGTTGAGGCCATCCTGGGTCATGTAAGACTGTCTCTAAAAACTGAAGAAAGAAAGGGATTAAGGAGTAAGGAGAAAGAGAGAGGGAATAAATCACAAAAAGCTTTAGTAAGCCGGGCAGTGGTGGCGCACGCCTTTAATCCCAGCACTCGGGAGGCAGAGGCAGGCGGATCTCTGTGAGTTTGAGGCCAGCCTGGGCTACAGAGTGAGTTCCAGGAAAGGCGCAAAGCTACACAGAGAAAAAAAAAAAGCTTTAGTAGTAACTAAAGGAAAGTGGGGGGAAAGACAGGTGAGACAAGCAAGAAAATACAGACTAAGAAAATATAGACTTTCCTACAAAAGACAAGTCATAGCCACCAGCTACCAAGAGGGAGAAGACTGGAAGCACATGTCCTCCAGAGTGATCATAGAATTATTTTAATTAATTGTTAATCATAAAACTGCTAAGGTAATTGAAAGATACATCTCAATTGTAAGACAGAGCATTTTTCCCAATGAGTTAGTTTGCTTTTGTGTTGATGTTGTTGCTATAGTCACTGTGGGTTGCTGAGATACCCAAGGCTCTCCATGGCTTCTAAGGTCTCTTTCTTAGCTCACCTCTAAGCATCTAAACACTAAAATCAGTTTTGTTTTGTTTTGTTTTTTATATTCAGGCACTGGAAAAGATGCCAATAAAATAAATTGACCAGATTTCTATGGAAGAGAAACCTCTGCAACCTGAAGATTTTTCTCTAGCAACTGCAGCAGTAAATTCAGGCAATCCTGAGTAAATGTCAGGGTGCTTCCAGGAATAAAATGCCTCCAGATACCAAAATATTAAGAGAGTGTAGGATTGCTAAAGGTGGGATGTATCCAGCATCACCTCCTCATCTCTCCCAGTCTTCTCCACAAAACAGTGCCAGACATGACGTCTTTTTTTATTATTAATGCCATTGCACCAATATTGGATTTGAAGATTCAAGAACATGGATCTATATTTAATTTGGGTGTCTGTTTATGTGGAAAAAAGGAATGAGACTTTGGGAATAGCTACCTCTAGTTAACAACACCAAACACAGTCATTTGGCATGCGTGTGCTCCCTTTGTGTTTTCATTTCTTGACACATATTCATTATGCAGAAAATAGTTATTGAGTGCCTACTGTGTCCTAGACAGTGTTCTCACAGCTGGATATAGAACAACACAACAAAGTCTCTACCCTCGTTGAATTACCACAGTGAGAGGGAAGACACACCACTGAATAAGCCCCATTCGGTGGAGCTAAGTATAAAGAAGTGAGCAGGAAGGCTGACCAGTTATGGAGTGATTGTGCAGGGAATCCATCCATTATAATATAGGACGATCCTAAAAAGCCTGTCTAAAAGGTTAAATTGAGAAGATACACTTCATCAAAGCAAAGAATATACATATCAGAATAGCATTCTGGGCAGAGGGAATGGCCACTGGAAAGAGAATATGTGGCAGACATGGTGTGTCAAGCAAGCAGGGGCAGCCTGGGTAGGTCAGAAAGAGTGACACACAAGGGCAGAAAGGTCACTCCTTATTGATGTTTTCTTCTTCAGTATGAACACTGGAATATAGAGAGGTTGAGGGGAACCATTGAAAGATTGCTAATTGAGTGCCTCATTGTAGCAGACTTCACTTGAGGCAGTGATAGAATGTAAGGGTCTTGATCAGGTTTGTTTTCTTTGCCAGTTAAAGAATAAAAAGGTAGGAAAAAATCTCTAGCACAACAGGTAGCAGCCAAAAAACAAAAACAAAAACAAAAACAAAACCTCAAATACCATAAACAGGAGCAGACAGAATCAGCAGGTGGAGAAAGGTGCTTATTATTGAGGCTGAGCAAGCACACCCATGGAGCAGACATAGACCCCCCTTGCAAAGCAGGGGGAACGAAGGAGTAACTTGGGAAGCTGAAATTTCCAGCCTCAAAGGGCTGGGGATTTTTAGACTCTGAAGCGTTTTCTCTACTGATTTAGAACTGATCAATTTGAACTAAGATAGGATGGTTGATCGGCCTACAATTGTTGTGTAACATGTCCTGACCCAACCTGGAACTTACTGAGCCAGTCCATAAGCAGCAGACCTACTGGCAGGAGAGAAAGCCTGCAAGGCCTTTGTTTAGACTGCCAGGCTTTTGTCTCAGGTCAGAAGGATGAGGAAAAAGTCAACCATCTTCAAAGTTTGCCACCTGTATTACCGAGTCATGACACAGCTCCCTGTCTGCCTGCCTACCACAGAGTCTGACTCCTTGTCCCTCAGTGTGACAAAGTATAAATGGGGCAGAACAAGAAAGTGCCAGCCATGCCTGCCCTCCAACACTGGTTAAATGTGTGTGAAACACATGAAATAAAAACTCCAAGAACCTAAGTCTGCCATGAAGGAGTCTGGGTCTTACTGAGATAAGCAGATCTGATGTATATTTTCATCAGTGTCTAAAGGGGTGCACTGTGTATTATGGGGCTACAAAAGAGAGGTTCTTTACACCAATTGAGAGGCCAAGGAAAGTATCCCTAAAGCAAATGTGTAGAGAATAGCAGGCAGTCATGGAGAGAGGCTGTGTAGACAACACATTCTAGGAGAACAAGATGTACAGATGGATAATAGTGTGACCACTTGGCCAGTCTAGAAATCTATCACTGAGTTTTTCAAAATGACTGCCATACAGGACATGTACATGATAAGGAACACAGAGAATTCTAGGGATAATATTTGAGTCTAGAGATTACAATCAGATCATTTTTAATATTTCTAGTGAGTCTATTTGATGGGTACAGGTGAAGTTACTCAAACTGGAGAAGTGTTCCCCCACTGCACCAATGTGAGGAGGCAATCTTTAAGATTTAAAATTCAATTTGTGGAGCTACTGATTTAAGTAAAAATATTCAAATAACAAAATACCCAAGGAAGGACACAGAAACCTGCTATGGTAAATATGATGGCTAGCTAGCTCTTAGAACCCAAAAGAAACAAATCCAAGTGCAATCTTATTTCTGCAGTGGGCTCTTTCTGGCCCATAATGAACTTCAATTCTTCCTCCTTGGATCTTTCATGCATAGGGTGCCCTTGTCTTCTTTGAATGTTGAATTACTATCTTCAGTCCATGGTCACTTGGGTCCTTGTTTCTTGGACTTTTGTAACTTGAAACACCAACATCATGTCAGAGAACATTTGGTAGAGGGGTGTTGCTCACTTAATGGTATGGTGGTTAGGAAGCAAAAAGAGTGAAAAGGAATATACCCTTCAAGGGTGCATCCCCAATGACTGGCCTCTTTCAACTAGTCCTTCCCACCTAAAATGTCCACCACTTTTCAATAGGCCATTAAGTTGTGAATCCATCAATAAAGCAATCCATTGATGAGCTTAGAACCTTCAAGATCCCATCACCTCCCACCCTGAACACGGCTGCATTGAGACCAGGTTTTCAACACATGTGCTTTGTGGTACATTCCAGAATCCAACCAAAACTGTATCTGGAGGAACTGGGCTTCTCAATTCCTGTTATTCATACTAGGTCTACAACAGTGCTTAGCAGGTATTAAATCAGAATTGGTAATATCTGATGTATAGTTGGTGCTCACTTCCTGTTCTCTACCTATGTGGAAGGGTATTTAAAACACAGATTCCTAATTTTGCCTCTTTGAACTAGATGGAGTTCTTTAGGTACTGAATAATTTAAACCCCAGTTTATCTTGCCTTAAATACTTTGACTGCTGCTGAAATATCTGGATATAGATATCAAGTCAGAGAAGCCTGGTCAAAAGCTTAACTGATTCATAAAGGATCTAGTTTCTCTCCATCTCTCCATTCAGCTGTCTACATTGTCAGCATCATTCTCAGGCTACACTCAGGAGCTGGCACTGCTTAAAGCTTTCCCTGGCAATAGGAAATGTAATGTCCAATGCAACCCAAAGTTCACATCTACAGGCTTCAAAAAGAGAGAGTTCTTTGAAATAGTTCTTGGTCTCAGGATTCAACTCTTTCCTGTTAAATGAATGAGTAGCATGGGCGTCCATTGCATGAAAGGCGGGACATAAGAATGTCTAGATACTTATGGTAATAGGAAGAGAACATTATTGTAGAGGCTGATAACAATCTATTCACAATACTGATCATCAGACTCTCCAGCCTGTGTAGCCCTTCTTAAGATCAGATTTATAGCCTCATCTCAAACTCTTCAATCAGACCCCTATATTTATATTTTAGAAAAAACTATCAGCTAATTCAGGCTGGAGACTAAAAGTATCTTTACTTCTGTGTGTTCCTTTTTCTAGTTATATAATGCAGAAAAACAATCTGGATATATATTAAAATGATTAAATAATTCCTAGAAATGGGAGCACCAAGAAAAGGAGCTCTGTATATACAAAAGCAAAATTCTTTTCAATAAGCATTCCTGCCACAAGCTTCATCTAAAATAGAGGCATCTGAGCTCCAGAGACACCTGGTTTTGATCTTCTAGACTCACTAATACAAAGTTATTCTCTTAGATAGCATGAGGAGCAGTTGTGTCTTTGAAGGGAATATGGATCTACTCATCCTCCTGGGTACCAGCCCTATCCTCAAAGAGTTATACATACCACATCACAAATGAAAATCCAATGCAAATGGAAGTTTCCTCTGATTCCAAAGTAATCAGAAACTTTGCACCTGGATAGGGAAGACATGCATTTGCATAACTATGATAGGAATGTTAGGAGAGTGAGACACTAAGAAATCTAAGATGAAAGCTCCCTCCTGGCGCTAAACCCACTTTCAGACACGGGCTTCAGTGTATTCACCTGGGCAAGTCTAACAGAGCTTGCCATGCCGAGGCCTGATTGAGTTTGTCTGGCCCTGGAGAGAGCCTTTCCTGTAATGGAGTGCTGTATCTGAAGAATGAAAGGAAGGGAGCCACTGTAAGCCCTCTCAATCCCTCATTTGCCTATGTGATGGTTTAGTAAGCTCAACTGATTAAATTTAAAAAAATACATAAAGGGAAAGGAATATGAAAGGGACAGTGGAGTGGCAGGTGGCTAGAGAGACTCACTCTATTTCATTCCTAGATCATTTTTACTTCCTCAGATTGGCAGGTGCTTTTTCTACCTCCTTCAATCCATGTGTGGCCTCTTAATCCCCTCTGTCAGTGTCTCCTCCTCCTCCTCCTCCTCCTCCTCCTCCTCCTCCTCCTTTGTCCTCCACTTTCTCTTCTTCCTATTTTTCTTCCTCTCCCCTTTTCCTCCCCCACCCCTACTTTCAAGTGTAATAAGAAAGCCAGCATGATGAATTACAGATACTTCTTGATATACTGTGTCATTTATCATACAACAGACCCAATACTACTGACAGGCCCTTTCTAATATGTCATTTTGGGCTTTTACATGGCCCCCTTGTACCAAAACAAATATGGTTTAATATGATGTGCCCTATTCTTGAGCCACAGCTTAATGGAGGGACTTAGGATGCAGAGTGTTCTCTTCTTCCCAGCTTATTTATTTATTTACACTGGATTCTATTGCTGATAAATGGATAAAAACTCATCTGAGGTCAAGTGGAGGGAAAAACCAACCACAGACTTGTGTCTCATGGTAGAAGAAAACAGGAAGCTAGACTCAGAGACAGAAAATACAGGGTGCACTATATTATTATAGTCCCTGGCAGGTGCCTGCTTCTTTCTTTTTCCTGTGGACTATGATGACTGCCATGCTTGGCAAAGAGAAAGTTTCAACAGTAGAGTCCTGTTAAGTCCAAAAATGACATGAGACAGACTTGTGTCCCTGAAGGGCTTAGATTTTATTGCATGAGCCAGAGTGAAGTTTCCTAACCAAACCTTCATTTATGGCTGCTTTTGCTTTGGCCAAACCAGAGTTTCAAAATATTTTCTGTTGTATCCCATCATCCCAGAAGCATTGTCATAGCAACAAGTCCCATTTTATGATTCCTAGCCCTGGGGCCCAGATGCCCTGCTACAGCCAGTCACTGCCAAGACCACCAGGACTTGTACACTAGCACAGACTCAAACTGTGAGGTTTCCCTGACTTCTGCCCACTGACAGTTGTGCTCAAAACTGGACCAAGGCTTCTTGCTCCAAGTCAGCACAGCTTCTGGAGCGAGGCACACAGACTAATAAAGGGGAGGCAGACAGGTCGGCATGAGCACTGAACAACACTGGCTCCAATTGCTCCCTTTGCAGCCCCCTCTCCTTGGCATACTTGCCTCCTCTTCAGCAATCCTGCCTTGCTGTTTTTCTATACACATTTCTAAATGGCAATATATATATATATATATATATATATATATATATATATTTAAATGCTCACCTTATCCTCTATGCTTGACTTAAAAAATTAAAAAACATCCCATTGAGAGTTGGGGCCAGGATGAAGATAACTGGCAACTTTGTTCCTGTCACTCTTGCCCTTCCTTTTATCACCAAGGCTACCAGGGTTGGCTTGAGATTTTCCCTGCTTTCCAGCATTGACTCTCCCACTGTTAATAGTTTTTTCTCTCATGACTCATTTACCCTGGTTCATTTCCTAGAGCCAGGATGGTACAGTGAATGAAGGGAAAGAATGATTTCTAACAACAGAAGACCACAAACGGTCTTCTGTTATTGCTTCTATTATTAAACACAATACCAAAATATGCTCTGATTCAGATTCTGCAAATCACATTCTTGATTTTTGAACACCAGTGTGAAGTAGACATGACCACACCCATTTATAAGTAAGGGGGTGGTATCTAGACAAGATAAGTAAAGGTCCAAAATGATACAAGCAGTAAAACAGACCTTGACAGGCCTGTTGCCCTCTGAAGCTCACGGTCACTCAATTAGTGAATGGCTCGGGCACACTGAGGGCTGGGGACAAATTTGATACCCTCTGCTTTCAGCCTGCTCTAACAGATGTGAAGCCACAGACTTTTTCTTCTCTTCTTCTGATGATGGGTTTACATTCCCCATGGATAATATGTAAGAAAACCAGGCACAATCTCCTGGAACTAGGCAAACAAATGTCTCAAAACAGACTTTGCTCTGTCTTAGTACTCTTTTTCCTTTCTCTGGTCCTAGAAGTGCCTGTCCCCAAGGGTATAAATGCTATGTACTGTTATCTCCTGTGTCACACGAGTCACAGCTGGACCCACCCCTCTAGAGTTGTGCTTTTTTTTTTCTTTTTTCTTTTGTATTTCATATATATATATATATATATATATATATATATATATATATATAAAACCTTGGAGCTCTCTGGAGCTTCTCTGTACTTCATTTAAGCTTCCTTGATTGTGCCTTTTCCTAGGCCTGATTTCATCCCAGTGTCTAAGATCTCTCCTGGTCTATGGGTGCTGGGCCTCTCTCTGTCTCTTCCAGGTTTGTTCTTTCACTGTGATTAGCTAAGACAGAGGGTGCTGGCTTCTCTCCATCTGCCAATTCCATCACTATTACATTTAGTCCAGTGAATTGATGCTTTGATTGGACAACTGTTAGGTATGGGTAGATTCTGGAAATGGAAGCTGTTAGACTTCCTCCAACAAGTGATACGGTGTCCTTGTGTGTGGGTATGAACAGTCATTTAGTCTATGTGAAGGTGATTACAGGGGCTTGGCATGGCCTATTGGCATAGGTCCTGGACAGCCCCCTAGAAGTATAGGTAGATTATTGGTACACCTACTCTAACATCATATCCTATGGTTCTCAAAGAAACTTGCTTATCAAATATAATAAAGGGGGCTGGAGAAATGGGAGTGAAGAGCATCTACTATTCTTGTAGAGGACCCATGTCAGGGATATAAACCCAATTCCACATATACATATACATATAATATATAGTTTTCCAGTATGCTGAGGGGGGCCATGAAGGTGTCCCACAGGGGAATGGACTTTGATGAGATAAGAATGAAAATTTGGTTCAGATTGACTTTGTCAACCTGAATCAAACCTCAGGGAGTCTGGTGCCAGGCAGTTCATTGTCTTTAAAACACAGTGCAATTTGGGGAAAAGATTCCAGGCCACAATCATTCCCATTCCAGGTTTCTAGGGAAAATCATTCCAATTTCAGGTACACAATAAAGATTAAAGTATAATGACAAAGCAACTCCTTTGCAAAATACATGTGACCTTGAGGGTGGGTTCCATAACTAGAAGGCCAAGAGTCTAGTGTGGTCTCTGACAGAGGCCATACAGTACATGTGTCTTTTCCCTAAGAACAGGTTCTATTGACTGGGAGCTAAAAATAGAGGTCTAGGAAGGGAGAGTCTGGAACAATCATTCTGGAAGATTTAGGTGAGGTCTGCCTCTATAGCAAAAGGTGTATGAGGTCTGCCTCCACAGATAGTACAAAGGTCACAAGGTCATTAATAATATCTACTCCCAGATTCCTGGGTGGGGAAACAGGTATTTTGTCTCTTTCATTGAGGAGAGACCTCTGCATGTTTGACATCCCTGTTTTCCCTTGTGATCTGGGGGCAATAGACCTTTATGCCCAAAATGAAAAAAGAAATAAAAAGGAAGAACATGACCGAGACTTAACATGCCCCCACCAACCTTCTATAAGGGCTCTTCCTTATGCAAAAGTCTGAGAAATTGTTTGAGAAGGAAGTGGATATATAATTTTTTTCCTATCTGTGGTATGAGATGTTGATTTCATCTCAGTTCCAAGAGTAAAAGACTAGGTCCACAAGGAAAAGAAATAACAGGTATAGATTTCACTGGTATAAAAGATCAATGGCATCATTAAAGACATCCAACTTTGCACTAGGAACAGTGAACACTCTCAAAGGAACTTCACCCAGATGTCATATGACACAGAAAGTACCCAGAAGAGCCTTTCCAGATCAGTTCTCTGCCAGGGAGTCTTCATCTGCTGCTTCTGAGCAGATTACCTTTCCTGTGCCATTACAGCTGGATGGATAGCTGCTGCCAGTGTCCATCAGCTTCATCTCTGACTCTAAAGGCGAGATCTTAGTTCCATCTATCCCGACCCTCATTCTGATTTATGACTCTGATCCCAGTGTCCATTTCTGACACTGTGTTTAATCTTAGCATCCCCCCGGCTTGTTTTAACACCAACTCTGGCTCTAATGCAACTTCCATTTAATTCACAGCATCTTATGCCCCGCAAAAAGTCATTCTACTCTGACTGTGCCTTTTTGTTTCAATTCATAGCTATGATAAACTTTTAGAGTCTGATTGCTTGTTTCTGGTTCCCTTCCCTATCATAGCCATACCATGGTATTGGTTGGAAATTGTGTTAAATGCACATCTCCATCCTAAGCTACAGCATCAGTGATATCATTCACTAGCGATGCAACTTGGAGATATGGAGACATGAGGAAAATCGCGTCTGTGCTTAGCATGGTACCTGAAATAAAGTAAGGGTTAATTCTCGTGCATTTTATGATTCCTCTTATAATGACTATTTTTTCTGGCAGGAGTATGACACTCACACATTGTCAACATAACCCTTGGTGGCAACAGGCTCTTCTTTTCAAAAAGATACCTATTTCTGAGACTGTAACACATGAAACAGTTATAGATATATTATATAATTTTTAGCTCTTTTCCAGTTGGGAAGTTTCCCTTATTATTTCAAAAAATTATTCAATACGTCTCCCATGGAAACAGCATTAAATTTTCTAACCCCACAAGTCTCAGATCCCAGTGAATGATTTTCAAAGTATCATTCGCTTTTTTACTATCATTATTATGCAGCCTACGAACACAGTATCTCCATTTCATAAAAGTATAATATGGCTGCACAGGAATCACCGGCAAATTATGGTGGAAAATTAGTCAATAAACTTTTATTATACCAGTCCTTAATGTTGTTATTAATATTGAGGAAGCTAAAATTAATTTCTATCCAGGGTAAGATTTACTGCAGAAACTCCAGAGACAAAGTGGGCTAGAACACAACTGGAGCCCCTTCAGAAACCTGTAGGGCTCTGTATTCTGACATCAGGACACCCCCTAAGTACATCAGGCATGTTTCAGTCTGTATACCCACTCTGTTCTTGGCTTCTTGAGAGAATGACCTGAAGAGAAGCAGTTACTGGCATTTCCTCATCTTGTGAAACCTGAAGGGAATGCACATGATGGAGCCTGTGACACGATGAGAGCATGAGGTTGTCACTGCCTGAGAGGGTGAAAAAAGCTATAGATTGCAGTGCTTTGCTTAGTGGTTTTGCTTTTCTTATTCCTATTGTTGATTTACTGTTTTACCTGTTCACAATCTTCAATGAACCATGCTGTGTTTATTTATTCATTTTTGCATTTATCTATTCATCTATTCTTTCAAATTACAGTGTGTTAATTACAAAGCCTGGAAAAATCATAAGTGAGCATTGCCCCTACTATTTATGGTTTATGGTCTACTTGGAAACACTTGATATCTACTTTCTATAGCCATTAGCTCTGTTCTGTAAGAATGGAGCCAGCTATTGATCTCAGCATGACACCGTCTCTAGCATGGTCTGTCTGAGAAAAATCACATGGGTCATAAACATTTGTCCTTGCCACAGTTTTCAAATTTGTGACCTATGAGTGAGTTTTAAAATACTTAACTATGCCCAGCATTTAAATATGAGTAGATAACATATACTTTAAATTTCAAGCTCTTCTTGAGAACTAGAAACACATGGGAACATGGATCTCACAACGACACAGAAACACAGAGCTGAGGAAAAAACCACTGCCACCTCACAGTCCCTTGTATCATCATGCCCAACCATTCTACCACTGGCCTGAATATTTGCATAATCAAGATTGCAGATAGCAGACAGGTTTAGTGGGCAGAAAAAAGGAACAGAGAGTTGGCAGATAATATATAGACTGTCAGCTGGATTTTGAATTTTCAATAAATAGATAAAAATGTAGAGTAAGAATATCTCGTTTTATATTGCATAGGACATAACTATGCTTAAAAATTATCTTTGGGGCTGAGGAGATGGCCCATTGAATAAAACATTTGTCACACAGTGTGAAGACAAGAGTTCGTATATACAGAACCAATATAAAAGCTGGGCAGGTGCCTAGAAAGTAGAGACAGAGAATCCCTGGAGCAAGCTGATTAGGAAGACTAGTAGAAATGATAAGCTCCAGGTTGAGCAAGAGACCCTGCCTCAGCATATATAAGGCAGAGAGCAGTAAGTGAAGACATTTGGTGTGGTCCTCAGGCCTTCACATGCATATGCACCACATGCACCTGTACACACACACACACACACACACACACACACACACACACACACA